>BGKB01000102.1:0-161832 GCA_003116975.1 Aurantiochytrium sp. KH105
GACACTCGATTTTTTCCGATTTTTTCTGGTTCTTTCATTTTTTGATGGCAGCTCCAGCTTGCAGAACAGCATTGATCGTTGAGCGAGTGAGCGAGCGAGGCGGGCGCGAGGAAGAGAAGGCGCGGCGCGACACGTGGCGCCACGCAGTATACCGCGCTTAGCTGTCTGTCTGTGAGGGTTTTCAGGCGCGGCGGCGCGTCTACAGAGCACAAACCATGGCTGAGATGGAGGTCGGCGCCAACGCTGCCGCTGCCGCGACGTCAGCGGACGAGAGCAAGACCGCTGAGCCGACTGTAGAGGCAGCGCCTGCGGAGCCAGCAGCCGAGACGACAGCAGAGGCGGACCTGCCCTCGCTCGCGCACACAGAAAAGGAACGTCTTCGCTTTGAAGTGGAGCTGGAGTTTGTACAGTGCCTGGCCAATCCGGGCTACTTGATGCACTTGGCCCAGACCTTGGTGCTCGAGGACGAGAATTTTTTGGCGTATCTTGAGTATCTACGATATTGGAAAGAGCCAGAGTACGCCAAGTTCATCATTTATCCACATTGCCTGTACATGCTAGACCTTCTTCGCGACAAGGGGTTTCGCGCACGACTCAAAGACCCCCAGGTTACGGAGATGATCCACTCGCAGCAGTTTTTTCACTGGCAATTCAATCGCGCTGCGGCGACGTTCGACAAGGCACCATCATTAGCGCAAGCACCTGTAGAGGCAAGCGCAGATGCTGGCGGGGAGTCCATGGACACGAGTGCATAGAATGAGAATGAATATATATATATATATATGAAAGGTGTAAACGAAAGGTCGGGCTGATGCATGTATGCATGTCTTTGGGGAATGGTCAAGAAAGACGGCACATGATGGACTTTGCGTCGTTGCAAACCTTGGTTGTATGGGAGGGGGTTGCAGGATGGCCCGCCCGCTCGGGGCATGTGATTCTATAAAAAAATGTATCGACACAGGCACTACAAGACAACGCGTTGATTACTTGCGCGCGCTTGAATTGACCGCAAAAAGGAGCGGTCCCTTGTCTGCCCTTTGGCTGACAACGAGGCTGACTTGGAAAGGGCATCGGCAGTTCTTGAAAGCTTGGGGCTCTCGAACAATTCGTATGGCACTCAAATGTTTTGTGGAGGGTTGCGGATACTCGGAAGGTGTCCCGCTGGACTCGGATAGGCTCTTTATGTGGTTGACACATAAGTGCTTTTCCTCTTTGTCATCGTGACTATCGTCATCGTGACTATCGTTGTCGCCGCCGCCGCCGCCGCCGCCGCCGCTGTTGCTGCTGCTGCTGAAACATTCAATGGGTGGCAGAGCGCGGGCTTCGGCAGTCAACAAAGGTGTTTTGCGTTGTCGCCTGAGTACTCGAGACATCCCAGAGACCTTGACGGATTTCGCCCACGAGTTGCTCTGCGTTGGGCCATCGAACACGACCCATAAGAACGCGGAGCTTGGGATTGCGGCGCGTGACCTCACCCGGATCAACCTCGAGATGCCGCAGTGTCGCGTAGTGACCGATACAAACGCCATTGCCAAGTTGTGACGCCCCGGGCAAAGCTGGAGCCTCGTGAACGACGGTCACAACGTTGTTAGCGTGCGGTCCACCGCGACCAATCCAGGCATGAGCATCAACCACGGCACGGCTCACGGATCGCGCAGATTCTAAGGCAGGCCCCTGGAGCTCGCGATTAAGAACAACACCATGTGTCTCGTGCGAGGTGTCAAAGCTTTCCAAGAGAACTGTAGCGCCTGCAAAGACAGCATTGGCTCGCGTAGCCTTCAAAAGGCACCCCGTCCTGAGAAGGCGCTCCATGTAGGATAGGTCTGGGTTGCTTTCATGGTGATTTTCGAGCTGCTGCTGCTGCTGCTGCTGCTGCCGCAGTAGCTCTTGGCCTTGACCAACGAGCTGGGCAGATCGTACTTGATCTGCAGGTCGATTGAGGCGAGGACTCGGCGTCTGTCGTGCAGGGCGGTGGCCTTGAGCCTGCTGTTGTCCTTGCTGCCTGCGTACAGATGCTGCTTGCAAGTCAAAGCGAGGCGGAACGGGAACGATGGGCTGCGGACGCGGGTGCACGCTGGTCTTGTAGGTGAACATGTTTTTCACAAAGCCAATGACGGTTGCGAAAACGACCGAGGCGAGTACGATTTGTAGCAAGAGCAACATTGGTACTGTAAAGAGAGCTGGCCCAACGATGAGAACTGGTCTGCAGCCCTTGATGCGCTGCCAAACACTGTGAAGAAGCGGCTCGCGAGGCGGGGCAAGCGTGTAGCAAGCCTTGCACACGGAGCATGTCGTTGCCTTGTAGAGGCACTTGTTTTTCATGCATGCGCGCTGCCATACGCGCAAACAGGTCACATGAACCCAGCGTTGTGTTCCCTTGCACCTGCACGGCGCGACCCACGATTGTGGCGAGTTCGGGCCGTGTTTGTGGGTAAGAACAATTTCGTTTTGCCATAGACTGCGCGCCCAGGCCCCGCATTGCGCGGGCCAGCTCCACCATTTCTGTAGCAAAGAGGTCTTGAAGTCTTGCCGCTCGAGCTCTATCATTGCGCTTTCCAGGCAAATTCTGCATTGTCGAAGTCGATTCGGGTCTTCGACCACCCCCGAGGGGTTTCCGGGGCCCGTGAGGCCCAGCAACGTCATCGTATTCTCCTTTGCTTTGCTTTGCGCTGCGCAGCACTTCGCAGCTGTACGCTGCTCTTCCGCGACTCTTGACGTGCGGCCACTCGGCTCGCTCGACCTTTGCCGCTCTCCTCGAAGCGGACTTCTTCCTTCCTTCCTTCCTTCCTTCCTTCCTCCCCTTCCCTTCCCTTTCACGCAGACCTTGCTCGCGGCCTGCGCGAAGCGGTTCTGTTTGGCCCCCAGGCCTTCTGCACGTTGACCGCCCCGCCCCGCCGCGCCTACTTTACGCACTGTGTCTGTCACTCAGGCAGGCAGGCAGGCAGGCAGGCAAAGTGACGCTCCTCTGTATGTAAACCAATGTCTTCGGGACTTGCTTTTGTCTTGCCTTCCACCCGGAAGAACCGCCACGCTTCTTCCCCTCCACTCGCTGTCGCCGTCGCCGCTCCTGGCGCCCGGCACCTTCGCCCTCCCTGCTCTTCGGCGCGGTCCTCGAGCACGAGCAGCGCCTTCTGCTCGCTTGCTTGCTCGCTAGCTTGCTGGCTCGCTCGCTCGCTTGGTATTCTTGCAGAGCTCGCTTTGCAGAGCTCGCTGCTGTTGCTCGTGCGTGCTTGCTTGCGAGTTTGCTCGCGAGCTTGCTTGCGTGCTCGCCGTTGGGGGCTCGCAGCGGACCCGCGCGGCGCGGGCGACAGGGTTCTGCTGGAGCGGGCCCGCTGCGCCGCTTTCCCGGAGAAGAGCAGCAGCGGCAGCGGCAGCAGGAGCGCAAGGAAGGACATACGCTCGCCTTGAAATCGCGCACACGCCCAGGGCGGCCGCGCTAGCTTCCGCATCCGCATTACATCTTGGAGCCTAGGCATTCATTCATTCATCCATTCGGGTCGTTCATTCGTCCACTGCCAGGCATTCATTTACTTCTCGCATTCATTCGTTGCGGGCGCGGCCGGTGCAGGAGCTCGGCGCGGGAGTAAAGAGTTGGGCGAGGAGGTCATAAACGTGCACAACGGCGCCTTCGGCGAGCTCGGCGTCGCGGGGACGTCTTCGAGCTCGAGGCAGACCTGGAGACGGGAAAGGTCGCACGTCGCGCCTCGCGAGAGTGGGTCTCGAGCGAGAGTGGGTCTCGAGCGAGAGTGGGTCTCGAGCGAGAGCTCGAGCAAGGGGTGGAGCTGGAGCAGGAGCAGGAGCGGGAGGTGCTCGGGCTCGAAGACGACGAGCCGAAAGGCGACGGCTCGAGCGAGCGTGCGGAGTGCGAGCGGCGGCGATAGCAGAGCACGAGCATGAGCTTCAGGGCACGCTCGCGAGAAAGGCGCGGCGCGGCGGCCTCTAGATGGATGAGCGGACGAACGAACGCGAGAGGGTCAGAAGGAGACGCTGGGGGAAAATGGTCCGTCGCTGCGGCCTGCTTGCACCCGGGTGGAGCTTGAGGCAGTTGAAAGTGACTCGCTGACAGACTGACAGACAGACCGACTTCAGATGCAGCTGCAGCATGCTGGGCTGCGGATGATCGACGTCGCGTCACGTTGATTAACCTGGATCTTTGACAGAGCAGCGAGCGGAGTGGAGCAGAGCAGAGCAGAGAAGAGCAGAGCAGAGCAGAGCAGAGCGGAGCAGAAGCGCAGCAGAAAGCCAAGTCGAACAAAGCGAAGCAAAGCACAGCATAACAAAGCACAACAACGCAAAGCAAGGAGACAGAGCGCCACGGTCGTGGCGGTGGTCACTCGCAGCATGTCTGGCATGCATGTCTTGGTCAATCGACGACGCGCACGTAGAGGTTCGCGACGATAGGATACACTTTAATACCGTGGTAGTTACTGGCGAGATCATGCCATCGGCGGCCAGCCAGGGAGCCAGCCAGTCATTCAGTCAGTCACTCACTCACTCAAGCCATGATGATGATGTTGTGCACGGTTGCACTCGGACCAAGACAAGATATTGTTCGAGGAGGGGAAAGTGCGTAAGTAAGAAAAACAAGAAAAAAATCACTTGACAAGAAAGAGGGAGGAGATAGCGTCGAGGTCGCGCCGCAAGGCAGAGATCTGGGCCTCGAGGTCGGCCTTGTCGGCAGCGAGACCTTCGCGCTGCGCAGAAGTAGTCTTGAGCTGAAAGTGAAGTCCCGAAATCGTGTCTCTTGCAGAGGAAAGCTCGATTTCGAGTTGTGCTCGATCCTTGGAATCCACGTCTGATCGCGTACGCGCAGCGGCTAGAGCCCTTTCTGCCCGCTCCGCGCGCGCCTCGGCGTCGGCCTGCAGTTCTTGGGCAACCTTGGCCCGAGTTTGCGCCTCGCGACACTGGGCGCGCAGTGTACCATGGAGCGCCTGCTCCTCGCGGAGACGCGCGGTTGCAGCTTCGGCCGCAGCGACCGCAGTATTGGCGCGTTTTTCAAGCTCGGCGTTCCGGGGCTTGCTGTGATGAGACTCGAGCGCTGCGCTCTTCGCGAACTCCAAGTCCTCGATCCGCTTCGCATCGTTCTCCAACGCTAGCCGAAGCTCGCGATCCTCGTGATTGAGCTTGGCAATAATCTTCTCTAGCTGTTTGGCATTCGCCCTACTTGCGTCAAGGTCAGCTACGAGACCCTGCACCTGGCCCTGCAGCGCCAGTCGCTGCGTCCTTTCCTTGCGTGCGTTCTCTTCGGCTGCGGCCACACGCTCCTTGAGCTCGCGCACAGCATCCACGACACTTCGTCCAGAACCGAGAGCGGCCGCCGTGACCTGACTTGCTGAGCCCGTTATGTTTCTTGGTCGTGTTCGCGTCCTCCGCAAGGAGGACGACGTCTTGTGCTCATGAACCCGCTGCCCCAGCGAGTCGTGCAGTTTTTCCTCGTCGTACCACGCGGCTGGTTTGTACATCATGCGCGCCTCCTTTTCGTCAGCGCGCACGTTTGACATTTTGCTTCTTCGTGGTCCGTCCTTTTAGCGATGGTGACACGCGCGGTGATTGGCCGGCGTGCCCGCGACGGCGATCACTTGATGAAGAAGAAGAAGAAGAAGAAGAAGAAGAAGAGGAGGAGTGCAATCAATTGACAGTACTCGGTACTCTCGAACACTCTGTACGTGTCTCTGTACGTGTCACTGTACGTGTCTCTGCCCGTGTCTCTGCCCGTGTCTCTGCACGTGTCTCTGCACGCACCCACGCACCCACGCACCCACGCACGGGCACGGCTTGGGCGCCGTGAACACGTAAGGAATTTCTGCCAAGCGCCACCGCCCGCACTGAAGCCTGCGAGACTTGTGCCGGCTGGAGTAGCTCGCTGTGCTTTCTTTCTCCTTTCTTCCTTTTCCCTATACCAGAGATGTCTCTTCGGGCACGGCGAGATGACGCTCTTGCGAAATCTCAACATATCCGTTGAGGCCCTTTACTTCTGCCTTTAGTACACCCCACGGCGGCGATCCGCGAAGCAGGAGACCTGACTCCATCGGGGGTAGGAAGGAATACTTGTAAGGAAGGGATTTCCCATCTAATATATAGGGTCTTTGCATTATTTCAGACCGGGATTTCCCGTTGTGGATCGTACGAGACGAATGGTGTTGGTCTCACTTTGGTCGCGACTACACCACCACCGCGGGGTATGTTGATGGCAACGACTGCGCGCAAAGCACTCCGTTCGAGAGGGCGAGTCAGAAAGAATCAACGAGAGCATTAAAAAAACATTTGACTGTTTGATTGACTCTTGAGAGCCCTTCTTGCATCTTCATCCGTCGGTGCGGCCCAGACAGACGTCAGAAAAAAAGGCTTCTCTTGTTGCCTCTCAAATGAGTGGTCATGAGATTGATATTGTTGTTCAGCCAGTTGCCTTCTCCTGCTCGACATTCATCCCAGAGGAGCACTTGCTCTTCAATAACATGATTCGCAAGCTTCAACAAAAAAGTCCCTTCCATTCCCTTGCCCTCGTTCTCTCTCTCTCTCTCTCTCTCTCTCTCTCTTTCTTTCTTTCTCCATCCTGCGCTTGCCCTGCCGAATCACCTCTTCTCCCTCACCTCGCCCGATGAATCTCGTCTCCATCGCCATCGCTTCCGCCCTGCTCTGCTCCGCCCTGCTCTGCTCTGCTCTGCTCTGCTCTGCTCTGTCGCTGTCGTCAGCTTCTTCGTCGTCCTCGTCCAGCCAAGAGACAGACAGCTTCGTCATCTATCGCCATCGTCACGCATCCGTGCGCAGCCACCAATCTCGATGTCCGCCGCAGCGTCGTTGGGGCCGGAGTTGCAGTGGCCGACGACCGCTTCAGCGGAAAGATGCCGCGAATGCCTGTTCCACAATCGCCGGAATCTCGCGCAGAGGGTCCCAGCCAGGGCGCCCCCAGCTTCTTGTCTCCGGCCACTCCGTCTCCGATCTTGCCTCGTCTTGCGTTCTTGCTTGCTTTCTTGCTTGCTTCGGTGCGGAAGGGCGGGCAATGGTCGCCGTTCGCGGCGTCTTCTCGCAGGAACTTGGCTCGAGCTCGGGCTCGGCTTGCTTGGGCGGGCGGAGGGTCGCGGTCGCAACAAGAGTTACGGGTCACGACTTTCTCGCCTCCACGAAACCCAGGCTTCGCGGCCTCGCAGCAGCCGTGACGGCGGCCTCGCAGCTGCGGAAGGCATCCTGGCCCCGACCACGATCGACTCGCTCGTCCGCCTTTTGAGAGCGGTGGTCACGAGAGCGTCGACGGCCTGCCTTCTGCATCCTGAAGAGCGAGCAAAGCAAGCTTGGCCAAGCCTAATCAATTCAATCTTCCTCCTCGACCCCCACCGCATGCAGCCAGCGAGTAGTTTCCACCCGCCACCACGCAAACGTGACGTCCTTGTCTCGGCCGCGTCTCGCCCGGTCCCGGGCCCGGGCTCGCCGCGCATATCTTGTCGTCCGTCTCGGCCGCGAGCTCTTGCGCGCGGGCGGCCGCGGTGGGACTGCTGCGGCCGCGCCCGGCCCGCGTGGTACCGCGGCCGGCGCGCATCTGGTACCGCGCGGCGGCGTTTTGCTGCCGAAAGCGCGGCAAAAGCGCGGCGCAGATGATGGCGGCGCGCGGCGGGCAGACGGCCAAGGCGGAGTGGGCGCGCGCGGCGACGGCGGGCGGGCGCGGCGAGCGCGGCGGCCGGGATGGACCCGCTGGACTTCGGGGAGCTGGAGGACCTGGACAAGCTGCTGCTGCAGGAGGGGACCGGCGGCGGCGGCGGCGGCGCGGCGGACGATGGGGCGAATGTGACTTCTTCGCAGGAACACCATGGCCACCTCCACCACCACCACCACAACGCGCAGCTGCAGGCGCAGCAGGCGCAGGCGGCGCACGGGCGGCGGCAGCAGCAGCAGCAACAACAACAACAACAACAACAACAGCAGCAACAGCAACAGCACACGCTTCATCACCAAGGGGGCAGTAACTTTGGGTTTCCGGGGTGGCGGCCGAGAGGTGGATCGTTCATGTCTGCCAGCGCATTTCATCCGCCGTCGGGCTCTGGCGCAACGTCACACCATTCGCAACATCCCCATCCACCCCATTATGGGATCTCAGGGATGCCACTCGACTACCAGGTCGAGTCTGAAGACTCTGATGATGGCATGCTGAGAATGTCTTCCGTTACCGCAGCGCTCACCAATTCGCCTGCGCTCTTTGCATCGTCCTCGCCCTTGCCACCGTCCCTTTCCTTTGGGCCCTCATCGGTGGCCTCACAAATGGCGACGCGCTCACCTCTCCCGGCAATGAATACCAGCAATTCCTCATCGCAAAAGTCGCGTCGTGGCGACAGAGGTGGGAACGCAAAGTCCGCGACGACGGGCAGCAGCACAAATACTGGAGACGACGAGGTCGATGAGGAAGACGATCAAGACGACGAGTCGAACAAGGCAACACCCAAAGGCAGAGGCAGGGCCAAGGCCAGCAGTAATAAGAAGGATACAGATGGCGGCGAGGATGACAACGCGGAAAACGACGAAGAGGAAGATGGCGGAAGTGGTAACGAAAAGGACCAAGACGGACGCAACAAACGGACAGGAAAGTTTGATCGTGTTCGCAAGAGCTTTCGCGAGAAGCAACGTCGAGCAGAGCACAGCGAGATTTTCACTACTCTTGCACGCACACTCGGCTTGAATCCACGCCAACAACGCGGCGAGCTGCTCCACGCTGCTGTCAGCGCATTGAACTCACTAGTCGAAGAGAACCGCATGCTCCGCTCGCACATGGTCATGATGCAGGCACGTGCGGTGGCAACCATTGAGAGTTTCACCGGCATGTCGGGAATGTATGGTATGCACGGCATGCCCGGTATGCCACCCAATGCTGCAGCAGCTGCAGCCGCAGGCATGCAGCACGGCATGCCCGGCATGCCTGGTATGCCTGGCATGCCCAGCCCTGGATTTTTTCCTGGGTCAAACTTTCCACACCCGGCTGCCGCCTTTATGGCACAGCACCATCAGCAAATGCAACAGATGCACCAGCAAATGCAAAATCGGTCTCAGCAACAGCAACAATCGCAAGGACAAGGAAATGCGCAGACCGGCGCAGACCAGGCGCAAAAGCGCCGAAGGGTTAACAGCGAGGGGTGTTCGCCTGGCGCTTGCGGCCCTATCAAACCCTCGGGTCCATCGCAGAACGGCCAGACGCAGTCCACCCAAGGGGGTGATACTCAGCAAGGCCAGCAGCAAGACATTCAAGGGAAATCTCTCGAATCACCACCTGTGCCGACCACCACGGTAGGAATGGTTCCCCCTATGCACATGATGGCTGCAATGATGGAACAAGATGGTACAGGAGCCCACGGCCATGGTCTGGGCTTTGGCCATCACCACCATCAGCAGCAACAATATCACAACCAAGGCAATTTTGGCATGCACAACAATACAGACAACAACAACACCAACACCAACACCAACAATCACCACAGCAACGACAACAACACCTCAAACAACTACCGCAATGGTGGCAACAACAACAACAACAACAACAACAATAACAACAGTAACAACGACAACGGCAGGCAGCCCATGTCTCTCGATCAGCAACTTCAACACGGCGCTCCACTTCCGCCAAACGCTCTGGATAGGATGCGGGACACGAGCGACGAAGGCAGTGGCTCTGTTCCAGGGGGAATGGGATCCGGAAACGCTGGCGGGAACAGTGGCAGCCATGCGCCTCCTCTCCCACCAGCATCGGGACGACAGATCATGCAAGCAGAATTGCCGTCGCCTGCTCCGGCCTTCCTTCCGAGACCGCGCCGCATTGAGAGCGACGAATCTTCTGAAAACGCCATCACACACTCTCACTGTGCGTGAGCTCTTCGTCAAAAGGATGCATGCATCTACAAGCACGCTGATCGAGGTTTTCACTTTACTCTAATGACCAGCACTGACAGGGCACGATGGGCGCGCTCGACGGTCTTGGTTATCTCTTTACAAAGCATCACTGCAAACTCATTCCGTGTTCCGCTTTATCGCGCACTACGAAGACCCCTTATTGATTGAAATATATGCGTGAATGACACCATGATTGATACACCACATGCGTCGCCCCTCTTGCGCCTCTCTTTTTGTGACAGACATCACTTCCCCCACCAGAGGCAGACTCGAGAATCCTTTCTGCGACAATAAGATGGTCCATTTCGAAAAGATAAATACAGAGCAAAGGCAAACCACGTCGTTGCCCCTTGCGCCGCATGAAGAGTCAGAGTCCAAAAGAAGCGCTCGCCAGAGTGCCAAGAAAGGTCGATGCTCTCTTTTCTCGACACATATAACTCTTTGAGGCGCGCAACAAAGGATGAAACATGTTATAACTTGTTCGTGTTGGATTGGCCATTTTTAAGGGAAGACACAGAGAGAGCGCATCATAATCGGAGGCGAAAACCTCTTGTCTCTTTACTCAAGAGGGTAGCTCCGTGCCATGGCAGCGATGGAAGCGCATGTGTCCAAAGGGATTTCAATTGCTGCTTGTGGCATGATCTCGCTGCCATGGATGGCACCCATGTTCTGCTTGCAGGTGGCACGAACGCCGTTACGCGCAAGACGACGATAAAAAAGAATGCCCTCGTCACGAAGAGGATCAAATTCTTCCACCTGAATCACCGTGCGCGGGAACTGCGCAAGGTCCTCATCTGTGGCAAAGACCGGCCAAGCCAAGGGGTCTTTGGCCTTGAAGGCCTCGAGATTGTAGCCCATCGCTGCGCTTGTCGTCGGCGTCATGTACAGGAAAATGTTGTTGTTCTCGCTGTCCAAGTGACTCGTTCCGAGAATGCCATTGTTTTTGACGTCTTGCGGCCATTGACCAGCAATGTAAGGACACATGGAGTAAATTCCGTGTTGGACGAGGTCTCGCTCGCCCTCGCGGATCGCCTTGATAGCGACCGCAAGGGCAAGATTTCCTCCGCCGCTCTCTCCGGCGACCATGATGCGATCGTCGACACCGAGATCCTCCTTGTTGTCGTGGACCCACTTGAGCGCACTGTAGCAGTCGTTTAGACCCGCGGGGAACGGCGCTACTTCGGGGTTCGACGCGGTGGGCACCTCGCAGTTGCGAAAGTCAGGTACCACGACCACGACGCCCTCACGCGCGAGCATGCGCGCGATGGTCTGGTACGAGGGGTCGAACGCGCTATTTGAAGCCATACCTCCCCCGTGCATGTAGATAACGCAGGGCAGGGGACGATCTGCGGCTCGCTCGGCCTCGGGCTCGACGATGGAAAGCTTGATGGAGTTCCCGTCGGGCTGCGAGACGATTTCGCGCGTCGAGACGCTGACCCCGTCATCGCGCGCGACCGCGAGGGCTTCTTCCGAGATCACGGGCGGCTCTTCCTTGCCCAGGAACTCGACCAGCTTGAGAATGTCCTTGCCGCGTTTCTCGACAAGCTGCTCGCGGCGCGTAAAGTCGTGGTCATCGTCCAGCATGAAGATGGCCGCCAAAACGTACGCCCTCATGAAGCTCCTCTTGAACCGCTCGTCAATGTCCGGATGGCTCTGGAGCTTGTCCCAACTCGCGTCGATGCGCGCGCGCATCTTGGCGTCCTGGTCGCCCATCTCTGGGTCCCGGCCCGCCGCCGCCGTTGCCGCCGCCGCGCCGCCCTTGCTCTGGTCTCGCCGCGAGAGCCACCTGAGCATGGAGGATTCGCCCGCGCCGCTGCTGGACTTGACTGTGAGTGCGTTTCTGCGAGCACGCCACTGCGCGTTCGAGTTATGATGCGCGGCGAAATCTTCGTCGCAGCGATCTTCATCGCCCTGCTGCCGGTCCAAAAGAGAAGCTGGCGCGTGCCGCGGTCCGACCGTCGTCTTCTTTTGCGGGCCAAGATCTTTTCACCTTTCTTCATCACTTCGCACACCCCGCGTTGCGCAAACGAAGCAGACTTCCGCGGATTTCATGCCTGCAACACGCAAACGAAGAGCATCATGATCGAGCGCGCGCAGGCGACAGCGGGGAGGATGGGGTCCTTCTCCGCCTCAGACGACGATAGTACTATACATCCAAGTCAATCGGGGCCGAAGAGATGGATGGATCCTCGGCCTATACTTCCCTTCCGAGTCCGTGAGGTGCCACTGCCACAAACACTGCCGCAGAGCTCACGATCACGCGCCGCGGCGCACCCCAGTCGGCCCGGATTAATTTAAGCCGAAAGCTGCGAGCAGATTCAGCTCATGCAAGAGGCGTCGCCCTTCCAGGACCCAGGCTATGCTTCTAGGAACTCCGCAATCCAGGGTGCGGGAGTGACATCAACACAGAAACGCGTGCTCTTCGAGCGGTAGACGACACTTCGATATATGACAAGATTGCCGAAGTGGTGAGTGATCCAGAAAATCTGATTGAACCTACGCGTAGCTTCTCCCGGACTTGAAGCCGGCGTGGATCCATCAAGGGCGCCAGAAAGCAACGATTCTGAAGCTTGCCGAGTCTTCAGCAAGGGCACTGCTGATTAAGATGAAAATGGACTTCCAAGCAGCAACACAGGTCGCAAGTTCCAGTGAACTCGATGGCTCTCATCCTTTTCCGGAGGCAGCTTCTCGCGGGGCAACATTGAGAACCAAGCATGACGCGAAGGGTTCCCAGCCGGCCGAATGTCTAGAAAACGACTCTGACGACAGTGCTTTCGATGATGATAATGTCGGACATGGTGGTCGTGGTGGTTATTATGCTGACGCCGCAGAAATCGGTGTTGTCGAAAAAGGCCGGAATTTCCGCGAAACTTTGGCCCGAGGATGCGAGCTTCACGTCGATGCAGTAAAGTACCTCAGGCTTCTTGCCAGTGAAGATGGCGAGTACGAGTACCTTCGGGCACTCAAGGGAGTGTTTACAGGAGAATCCAATGCGAGGGTCTGCACGGCACGCCTCGCAATCACAGGATAGCGACAATGAAGACATGCACTCCATGAACTCAAGTGATGAGGCTCTTTCGGATTCCAAACATTCAAATGCTGAAGTGCGTGCTACTCGTCCAAGTATGGCTCGAGAATCAGGCAACTCGTCAAACGCGGAGACGTCCGGCACCGACACCACTCGAGGTGGAGGAGGTAGAGTTTCTGCTTCTGCATCGTCAGACGCATCAATCAGCACACTGAGGAGTGCCAGAACGCCTAGCACAACGAATTCGACTATCAAGCGAAAGGAAAGGGATGCTGGAAAGCAGAATGCCGTGGACTTGACGGGAAAAGCTGTATCAGATATCGTCGAAAATGTTTTGATGATGAAGGCATAAGATCCAGACCTAAAAGCTGAAGCACTTTAGCAAGCGAAGAGCAGTACAGAACGTAAAAGAAAAGCAGCGGAGCGAGAAGAATAAATGGCCAAACTTGAGAAAGAGGTGAAGCGTCATAAGCTGAATGCCCACTGCCGGTATCGGTTTCAGATTTTGGACTCATCTTTTTCTAACACGACGAATAGCTGTATTTCATACTTATAAAAATGGTTTGCAATCATCTAATCTTTTTTTGCACTGAGCTGTTCCCCCTGGAGCCTAAGCGGCAGAGAATGCTGCTACTGGCGTCCAAGTCTAGCCCAGCACATGCCTGTCAGTCAGTCCGTCTGCCTGTCGAGCCACCTTGCCCGCGGCAGCTCGTCGGTGCCGGCATCCAGAAAGGATTTTTTCCCCTTTCCTCTGCCTCTTCAGCCTTTTCAGAGCGACATGACGCACGAAGAAACTAGCGGCGCGCGGCAATCGCAGGCTGTGCCTCGCGCCGCAACGCAGGAACCTGGTTCTCGACAATGTCGTCAATGGCCTGCAGACCCCTCGCGCTTACCCGAGGGAGATTTGCAATACCCAAGGTTTGCAAAGCAGACTTGACGTGCGGGCGCACACGGATCCAAAGACTCTCCACGAACTGGTCACGATCCGCCAGCTCCTTGACAAACACGCGACGAAAGAGATCATCCAAGTACGCATCATCGGTCATCCGGGCCGCCTTGCGCTGCAGCAAGTGGTTCCCGTAAAGATAAACACCAGCCGCGCCTGCCAAGCTTGATGCTGAAAGTGTAAGCGAGAAACCCCAAATGCCAGGCGCCAGATAAATGGCGGCCAGCGAAACGAGATTTCCGCCTACGCCCACGCCAATGGACGTGAGAACGCTCTTGCGCTTCTCCGACTGATACTCGGCCCGGATGAGCTCCACCATCTCCATGTGCATACGAAGCAAACGGCCCGAGTCGTAGAGGTGGGTAATCATGTTGTCAATACGCCGGTCTGGGGCTCGCAAAACTTCGTCGATCACATCTTGACGAGTTGCCTCGAGATCCTGAAGAGAGCTCTTCCAGCTCAGCTCTGGGTTAACGGTGTTGAATTCGACCTGTTCCCGATGCTGATCCTGAAACTTGAACGAGCGCCCAGCGTTGCCCTTGTCGGTCGTCACTGGCGTGTACATGGTGTAGATGCGCGGCAAGTCCTTGCGAGGGATCACCTTGCTCAAGTTCCAGCAGAGCGAGCCGTAGGCGCGCGCAAAGTCGTGAATCTTCTTGAATTGGTCCACCTTGTTAAGCACAATGTGCAACTTGTGGTCCATGCCCGCCAGCGAATTGGTGAGCACGGACAGTGTTTCGCCCGTCGTACCTGGCTTATCCGGATCGAAAAACAAGAGAATCACGTCGGCACGCTCAGCAAACCATCGCGTAACACCCTCAAAGTCATAACCACGATCGCTGCGACTTTTGTCTGTAATGTAGGAAATACTGTCAGCAGGACTATCAATCATGCCGGGACTATCGACGAGCATGAGGTCATTGATGCGCAAATCCGAACGGATCTTGAGGTGCGTGTGGTGGATAAGATTTGGTCCAAAGGTGCGAAGGCCAGAAAACCCCATGTCCGGGCTGCCGACCAGCGTTGGGCCGTCCTGATCCATGTCCTCCGATCCGGGAACGATGATGGTAAAACCGTCATCGGTGGGTGCTACGCCGGTGTTTTGCACGCGACGTTCGAGCACGTGGTTGATAAAGGACGACTTGCCGCTCGAGTGGTTACCCAAGAGGAAGACGAAGGGCAGGGGCGTGCGTGCCATGTTAGTTTCCAAAGGGCCATTAAACTGTTCGTTCAAGGGACCGAGCACGCGCCGCACCATGTCCTCCGTCTTGCGGTTCACGTGCAGCGTCAGCGAGCTCTTGCCGTCGTGGCTGGTGCCATCCTGAGGCTCTTCATCCTCGGAGCTCGATCCGCGCCATAGCCTATACGCGCGCGTCTGCTGCGTGCCAACGATCGCCGTGCGAAAGCGTGTCGCCGCTCCCGCCGCCGAGCGTCCGCCGCGCCCCGCCGCGGAAAGCATCGTCACAAGATACGGACGGCCCTGCCACGTGTTTGGTTTGCACGTAGTAGGGCTGGTGGTACTCTCTACCCAATGAATCGATCAATCAGCGCAATGACCACGAGGATTCGTAGTGTACGACACCCAGAGAGATAGGAAGCGAGCCTACCGTCTCTGATCGAGCTGCTTTGCTCGGCAGCTGGGACAAAAGCTTGTGAACTGGAAAATCAACACAAATTACTATCTCACTGAAAGGCTTTACGACAAAGGAGGAGTATTAGCAGCAGTATTTTGCAACGGCGAGGTGGCATCCATACGCAACAGCGAGGCGGCGTCCATGCGCAGCAGCGAGGCAGCATCCATGGTCTCCAGCTCCTTGAGAAGGGCAAGCACCTGCTCTGGACTTGTCGGTGCTGCAAGAGACGAAAGGTGGGGTGCTTTCTGCACAAAATCGTCAACAATCTTGGCAAATTCGACGCGCATGCCCCGGCCCTTGCCATTTTCTCCGCGCAGCAGCGCTTGAAGAAAAGCTTGCCATCGTGGAATGTACACATGGCGCGCGAGATCGCCCGTGAGCCGCGAAGCATAGCCATCCAAAAGAGCCGTGTGTCTGGACCAGCGCGTGAAGAGCTCGCGTAAATCTGCAAGTTCTCCAGGACCTGCCAGGGCGTCATCGACGCTATCTGAGCTGCGCGCCCACATCCAATGTGAGTCAAGCAGGTCAGCCATGCGTTTCGAAAGAGTGGTGAGCCATCGCGCAAACGTCTCCAGTCTTGCAAAGTCAGCCTCCTCATAGATTCCGTGCTTGTAAAGGTGCCCAATGTGTGTCGAAACCACGAGAGCTTTGTCGCAGATGGACTGACGCGCAAGGTCCACCAAATCATAAGAGAGCACACTGTGCGCTGCCTCGTTCGGGAGACTCTTCATAGCGGTGCGCGCCAACATGGACGTGCAGGTCCGCAGCTTGGCCGGAGCGTATGCAATTGCGGTAGGTTGAAACCCGCTGTGTCGCATATAGATTGCAGGTCTGAGCTCAAGAACGCACTTTGTGTTGCCCCAGCCTACAAGATGCTGCGGACGACTGTATGCACTCTGGAAGGCGCACACCCAAGCATCGGCGGCAAGGTTGCGAACTTCCTCGCTATCGGGACGGACGCCGAGACGATAGCGCGCGGCAGCCCACATCCGGACCCACTGCTCCACCGGCTCGGCGTTAGCATGAACCCAGGCCAGATCGAGGACCTGATGGTAGGCAATTTCATTCTGTTCAATTCCTTCCATCGCGAGACCTATGCCCTGAACCCTGCCGGTACGAACCGCGGCGTGTATTGACTCTTTGACGTGTCGCATCTCACCCGCAAGACCCTTGCCACCACCAAAATTGTGCAAATACGTCCAGACGAGACGGGCGTCCTGGAGAACGGGCCGAAGACGCTCCCATTGCGGTCTCTTTTCGCCGTGCAAATCAAGATAAAGAACTCGATCCCGCGGGACAGCATCCAAAAACGCCTTTGCTTTGGACAGTGGCCAATCAGAGTCTCCGTGCGCCAAGAACCACATTTGCACCACAAAGATAGCTTGTGCGTCAGTGTCGCGCACAGGCTCAAAAACGGCGCGAAATGCCCCGCTCACACTCGAAAGGTCTCCCGAGCTCATCTCGTTGTACAAGTCGCAAGAGTAAAAATGCACCGGGAGACGCTCAAGCTCTGTGGCGTATTCCGCGTGCTGCGCCTCCATAAAACGAGTGGAAATCTCTTTCACCAGAGGATCGTCAGGTCGCAAGCGCTGCAAGCCCGAGTACCGCGGCGAGGTGAAGCCTGACCAGAATGAGGTCATTTCACTCGCGCTACTCAAGAGAGCAACTTGCTCGGGGACGTACAAGTTGAAGGCCGGGAGAATTGGAGCAATGCCCAAGTCAATCATGCGCGCAAGAATCTGATGTTGGAGTTGCAGTTGCGCGGCGAGCAGCGCGTCCGAGACGGGCGTTCCGACTCCCTGGATGTTGCCCATTCGCTGCCATGAAAAGTATGCAGTACCAGTGAAAAACGCTTCGCGATCGAACTTGCGCTCGGGCCCAAGCAAATCACGATACACGCGCTCCCAGAGTATTTCCTGGCCCAGGTGCGCCAATGCCAAGTTAACACCATGGAGGGCCATCCAATCCAGCTCATCCTCCCAGCGGCTCCAGCCCCACGTCGACATGCTGTAGCTCCAAGTCACCTGATTGAGGTAGTATCTCCAGGGCACGCGTGCCCGAAAACGGCCGCTTCGAACGTGCAAATTACCGAGACACGAATAGCTTGGTGGAAATTTCTCTCCGCGAGACGCCCATGAGAGAAGCTCCACGCCACAGTCGCGACGGTACATATCGCCAAGGCCATACGAGAGCGCGCTGAGACTGGTGCCATGGATTGCGATGCGCGAAGACGTCCGCGACTGACGAAACTCAAACCAGTCCTCGTCCGTCCCGGATTCAGCATCTTGCGGGTCTTCGAGCACAAAATGTATCAGCGCTGCATCTTCGACAGGAAGTCTTCGTTTGGCCAGGGCGATCAAGCCGCTTACGTCCCGATTTCCATCATGACGAAGACGTGCCGTTAACGTGTCCTGAATCTGCGACACGACGATAGGGCTCGCCTCGATCACGGGCATCCCAAACAACCTCGCCACGACCATGAAAGCACCGGCGACCGCGAGCAGAGACACCGCCGCCCGTCTTTTGCCGTTCGCACGCACCCACTGCAAGCTCGCCCGCCCGAAGCGGTCGGCACGAGCTCTCGCCAACCGCATCTCGCGTCTCCAGTTCTGTTTCCGCGGCTTCATCTTCCCTCCTTGACCACCCCGCTCAAAAGAAGAGGACATCAAGTTTGCGTCTACCGTCTCCGTCTCCGTCCCCGTCTACGTCTCCGTCTCCGTCTCCGTCTCCGTCGCGGTCTGCGTCGCTCCCGCCGCTGCCCCGCGCGAGTCGCGGGGGCAGGCTGTCTTCGATCGGTTTCTGCTCTCTTGGAGACGGCGCCGCAACCATAACAAGAAGCAGAGGAAAAAAAAAAAAGGCCAAAAAAAAGTCGAGATGAGCAGGGTTCGAACCTGCGAGGGCGAACCCATTGGATACCCGGTAGGCGCCGTTAGACGGCCTACTTCAAGTCCAACCCGTTAGACCACTCCGGCATCATCCCAGTACGAAACACGGAACAAGGGGATCGCAACCTTGTTGATAAAGGGGCCGGTCGCAGGCGTCTGGTGGTGCCGTACTGGCTGAGGAGAGAAAGATGGGGCTGGGGGAACGTGGCGAGGGATGCCAGGGCGGGGGGATGGGACGCATGAGAATCGCGAGGATGCTGCAAGAGTGTAGAAAGAGGTTGGTTCTTTGGAAAATGAAAGTCGCCATGTGGATATAGTAGTTCTGGGCAAGAAGGGATTTCGGGGGAGAAATTGATGCGATCTATTTGGCAAATGGAAGGAAGATGATAAGGCTTTCTCCCCGGAAATACAAGCATATACACTCACTGTGAGTTCGTCAGGACCTGTGCGGCGAGACGAAAATTACAATGATTGTTGATTCCTTTGACGTGAATGTATGAGTCGAGAAAGATCATGGAATAAGGTCAACAGAGAGGAAAGATTGGGTTTTCCATTTATCTCTCGAGAGGCGGAAGTGAAGATGCTGCCTGACTCTGAGTTGGGTCGTCCTCTTGATGCGATGGTTCGAGTCGAGCATCCCGCAACACACGGGCCGAATGTTTGAAGGGAACCCGAGGGCTCGCAAGAGCATGAGGTCCCACTTTGTTCGATGGACGAAGCGCTGCAAGTCGTGGAATGCGCGATTGTGGGGCGACCTCGAGCGGGTCGCGAGGGCCTGGTATGACGGAAGCTTGCGGCCTTGCGGCCAAGGGCTCCAAGGTCTTGGGTCGCGAGATCTTCGAAGACTGCACACGATTTTGCCTCGACTGCCCGTCACTAAGATACACACGAGCACGTGAGCGAGATGGAGAGGATTGCGCTCGAGTTGGCTTGATGGGCTCGATCACTGGCTCGGGGTTAAAGTTATTGGTGGGAGCCGCGCTTGCTTCCATGTGCAAAAGCTGTAGTCTGAAATCGCGCGTCGCAATCTTTTCGCGGCGGCGGGCCTTTTTGTCTGCAGGGCAGAGATCATCGCTCGCCTCGAGTCCACGCACAAAGTCCTGTGCGGATCCCGCTTCGGTGATGTTATCTTGCTCCTCATTCTCCCTATCGTTGTCCTGATGATTTTCCTCGACAGCTTGCATAGCATCAGCGCCCTCTCGCACAGTTTCGGGTTCTTGCGTGTCTGCTGCTGCGTGAGCAAGACTGACGTCAGCGGTGGACCCTGCTTGTGGCAGCGCCTGATGCGATGCCTGCGCGCGAAGGTATGTTCTGGGAACGCTTTCAAGCCGGTCACCATCGTCAAAGTCAACAGCAAAGGTGTCAGAATCTTGGCAGTGCGAAAAGATCGTCCCCGGGAAGAAGCGCTTCCATTGCGGGTCTTTGGCGAGAACACGAGCGCCTGGCGCGAAGACATTCTCTTCCAAGAGCTTGCTTTTGGACGGCGACTGCCGAGGCTCTAGCGAGTCTTCCTGATCAAGGCCAGCGGCCTCGGCTTCCGCCGCAGCACGCCACGACTCGGACCATTGGTCTTTTTGAGCTTCAAACTCTTCCTGATAAGACGTGCGCTCGTCCACCGGTGGCAAACTGGCTAGATCCAGAGATGGAACACGTTGAAGCGATGCTCGACTCGCATGGCCCGGTGTAAGCTCTGTAAAATTCTCGACACCGTCACTATCCAGTTGCCAAGTAGGTGGCTTGACCTTCATGGCAGCCTTTAGAGAATTCTCACGCTGTGAGAAAGATTGATGTCCTGCATCTTTCACGGGTTCTGTCTCATCGAAAGAGCTCTTGTTCAGGCTAGTCGTTGCCTCATGCTCACGTACTGGGTCCTGAGAGGGATCTTGTAAAGCTGGCTCTCCTTTTATGTCAGAGTTCTTGTCGTGATTGGGAGCTGCCTCGAGCTCATCGGGAATCTCTTGCGATGGTTCTTGTGTGGAAGGTCCAAGCTCGACAAAGACGCTCCGACCGTCTGCAAGACGGCGCATGGGCATGCCATCGTGAAGCTCGTCGCCCTCCTCCCCTCGTGGAGAACGATCGAAGATGCGGACACTGGATACCTTGAGTTCTGTGGACACGGCGGCGCGGACATCATCAATGAGTGCGCGTTCGGGAACGAACACGCGAGCAGCAACCTCGGGGCTGTTACGCAGAAAGATACGCATAAGCATTTTGCCAGCTGGAATCGGCTTGCCCTTACCGAGATGCACAACGCTATGATCACTGAATCCGGCTTGCTCAACAGTCTGCGAGGTATCCTTGATCTGAGGAGCCTTGGCAGCGCTCCGAAGATGGAACTGATCCGAATCGAGGTCCTTGTCCAATGACTGCAAGAGACGCTCTTTGAGGGCGCAAAGTGTCATTTCGCGTTTCACACGGATCGAATGTTCATATTGCACCGGCTCTCCGCGTTGATTGAGCCTTGGATCGTTGAAAGAGACCTCGAGATAGCTCATGGCCTCGTCGTACGCGTTTGCAACGGCACTAGCGCTCTGCTGTGACTCTCGCGCAATCAGGACACCATCTCCACTATGAAAGACTTGGCCAAAGGCGACACCCGTGTCTTGAAGACTTTCTTCGAGAACTTCCACGGCACTATCCGAAATGGAGCGCTTGTTATGGAGTAAGTCCTTGGCGCGCAAAAGACGCAGATCTGTTGCGTCAATGTCTAAGATGCCCGCAATAAACGCTCGGGCTTGCGTTAAGGTCAAGGACTCTGGCAATACGATTGGCAGCATTGAGGTGTGCAGAGAGTATGCAGAATCTGTGCTGAGCTGATTACTTTCGCATCGCCCGGCGCGAAGAGGGAGCGGCTGACAGAGATTGCTGTCCCACATGAAGAGACGAACTTGGACGAGTCCAGCAACGTCGGTCGTGGACGAGTCGCATACCAGTTCTTTGGCATCTTCCTGAGCTTTTATCCATGGCGGACAGATTTCGAGCAAGAGAGTGGCCTGGCCGACAAAGCCGAGTTCTTCAAGCGTGCGATCTTCCGTTTCCTCAATCACTGCGCCGATGCGATGCATGTTTTCCCGAACGCGACGAAGGCGACAGCGAACAAGCGGACAGACCTCTGCCGCAGCCTGGGGAACGAGTTGACGGTAAGCCCGGTTTTTCACATCTGCTGGAGTGGCCTTGCCCCCGTGCAAGGTTATTACAGTAGAAGTTGGCATGTTTGGAATTGCGCGATGATTCGAGTCTACCGCGGCGCTGGCAATGACGCGAATGCGAACGAGCTTATTGTCCATGGCGCGAACTCTGCGAAGAAAGCTCCTCTGCTCGTTCTTTTGCTGTACCCAGTCAATGAGATCCTGACGAGGCAAGACAGATCTGGCGAGCCCTTGAGCGCTCTCATCTCCCTCGCGCGTATAAAAAAGCATGTACGCTCCACCATCGGCAAGGCAGCCCCCGGGACGGCACATGCGCTCGACTTCGTCTTCGTCAACTTGTGAGACAAAGGTATCGTTGAACTCATGCCAAGATTCCTCGCCGGTCCGTGCGACGGCATAGTAGTGTCCCGAATTGGCTCCGCCCTGGTGAACAATGATGGCGGAGAGTTTGAAGCTCGTCGGAGTTTTCGCGGTGGCAGAGGCGTCGCTGGAGCCAAGAGGGTCCTGTTCCGTGTATTGCTGGGGCTGCAAAGCTGCCTTGCACGCGAGAAGATCTTCGCAGAGCGAGTCTGAAATCGAGTCTTCGGCGAGATTGGGTTGGGGTTCGTTGTCTTCGTATGGCGAGAGCTCGCTGCCGTTCTTGGCGTCATCGCGGTCATCCAGGCCGATGAGAGGCGCGACATCAATACGAAGAGGAATGTCAAGAGAGTCATCGATTTTACTTCGCCTGCCTGTTTCCCAGTCAAACTCGAAGCGCTTGAGGTGAAGAACGAGTGTGGAGGGCAATTTGACGAGGCGATGGCCCTTGACGGCATCGGTCTTCATGTCGCAATGCTCACAAAAGTACTGATTGTCACCCTCGAGACGCTCCACCTGAACAAAGTCCTTTAAGGCAGCGGGCACTGATTCTGCATCTTGAACGACGAGACTGAGGTCTTGAAAGTCTTCGCGACGCGCTCGTCGATGGGAGCAGCGGAGGCATCGAATATAGTCGACAAGAGAGCCTTTAAAAGGTTCGGTGAGGGCCTTGCCCTCTTTGGCCTGCTCAAGAGAGTCAAAGAGTACACGCGCAAGCTCCTGAACATCTTGTTGCTCAAAGGCATCTCCGTCAGACCAGCCAAAACTGGTGGTGAGATCATTTGTCGTCACGGCGGCCTCTTCGGCAAACTGAAGGCGGGCAAAAAGTCGCTGCACTTGCAGAGGAATACACATGGTCTCGGTGTCGTCATTGTTGCCCTTTTGGTTCTCGACTTGGGCCTTGTCTTCCGTGTCGCCCTGAGTTTTAGTGTTTGTCGTGTCTTCTTCCTCGTCAGGGCCACCTTGTTGCGGCGGTGGCTTGACCCAGTCATAAATGCGTTCCCGAAATGTTTTGGTAAAGAACAAAGTCTGCAGAAGCGAGTTGAGATAGCACGTTGCGCCCTGGTTGTGAAGGCCAACTATTTCCGTAGAAAGCCGGTCGCATGGGTCGAGAGCGTGGGCTCCGTGTTTGGCCACGAAGGCGTCGAGTACGCGCTTGTTGGTGTCGTGTTTGGCAAAGTCGTATTCTGCGCCAGTAGCGTCACAATCGCCCAAGTCAGCGCTGTCGAAGGAAGAGCCGGATGACAGACTTGCCGAGCTTTGATTGCTGCCGCCGCTGCTTGCAGAGCGCGCCGACCGTCCCGAGGAGGAGGACGGCATATACATGGTGTAGCGCTACGTTCGAGGACGCACGCACTGCCGGCGAGCTTTCTACGCTGGACGATCGATCGATCAGTTGCGAGCGCAGCCGCCACCCGTGTGACGATTGCCTTACTGATCTCCTCGTGATAATTGACCGTTCGCACACCAATAGGCTTGGCCAAAGGAGGCCGGCCAGATAGGCCTTTTCAACGTTCTGGAGGGAGGAAAAGAAGAAGAACGTTAATTTACTGTAAGAGTGGCGTGTGCTCACGATCGCTAGGCCCTATTTGTGTTCCGTCCAGGCTTGTTTCACTGACTGTCCGAATGTCTGATTCTAATAACGTGCTGGCGGTTTCTCCATGGCACGCCATTTTCCATCATCAGAACCGCTCTTTACCCGCCGCCGACGAAACGCACGCCCCGCAGCAAGCAATCAAACGAGCCACCAAACGAGCCATAAAAACTCACGCAAGCACGACAAGCAAGCCAGCGCACCCGCGCGCGGGGTCGTACAGCATTTTCCCGCCCTCGCCCGAGGCCGCAGCAATTTCGCCACGCGCCGCTCCTTCTCCTCCTCCACCAACCTGCCCAGCGAAACGAGCCCCAGGACAAGGCGGCAGACGACTCCTCCTCCCTCGCTCGCCTCCTGCCCCAGCTCGTGCAACTTTACCATTAGTAACAGCCTACCATAACAGCACACGCAAGGTCCCCACTCCATTGCATTTGACCGTTCGCGCCGCTGGGTCGACCCCCGCCGCAGCGGAAGCGGGCTCCACCCGGCAGCGGCCCGCTTGGCCTCGAACAGACAAACACGAACTCACGATCGGAGTCTCGCGCGGCGCGAGCGCGAGCGCGAGGCCGCGGGCGGCGCGAGGCTGCGCCCGGGCGCTCTCCGCGCCGGCTCGTCTCGAACGAAGAGGCCGCGCGGAGCCGATCCGCGCGGAGCCGAGCCGCGCGGAGCCGAGCCGAGCCGAGTCCGGCGGTTTGGGCTGGTTTGGGGTTGCGGCGGTCCTTGTCTACGCGGTACTGCGACGAGGAGGACGGGCTCGAGGACTTCTTGGAGGAGCAGAGCCGCGACGAGGAGGGGCGGCTGCTCGCGGGGACGGGGGCTGGCGCGAAGAGGCGGAGATCGACTTGCGACTGTGAGGACGCGAAGCGAAGTCCAGACAGCGGTGCGAAGTCTCCGAGGCGCGGTGCGGTCGGTGTGCACGTGCGGGCTGGAGGCTCGGGCTGGATAGCCGCTCGCGCGAGCGCGTGCGAATATGGGCGCGGGGGCGTCCGCGGCGGTACCGGGCAACAGCAACGATGCAGAGTCTGTCATGGTGCCGACGCTGGTGAGCTCTGGGAAAATGATGGCGGGCCAGAGCTATTACATTGAGCCGAGCAAATGCATCAATCTGGAGCTCCAGGTGGAGGTGTCGCGAATCGATGCAGCCGTGGTGGCACTTCCGCGCGGGGGCGTGCTCGTGAATTACGGCAAAGGTACGGTGCAGTTCGGCCTACCTCCAGAAACAATTAAAGACTCACTGAGCTGGGGCCTGAGCGTCCCAACGACCTTTGTGATTCTTGGTGAGGAAATGTTTGACCGACAGCTCGGCATTAATATTGCCGAGTTCGAGTTTCCCGCGTACTTTAACTTTTTCGTCTTTGGTAAGCGAGTGACTCTCATCACAACCAAGAACGTAGAGGACCGCGTTCGACGCATCTTCCAGGAAACGCTCTTGGGCCCCAAGCCGGGATCCTATGACCTGAGCGAGGATTTTGCAAGCGACTTGCCCGGCGGTATGCTATCCAAGAACAATCAAGCCACTCATTGGCCAGATTTTACGCTTGAGGGTCTGGCGCTTGACAAGCAGCGTGAAACGATCACCGTGGACGCTCTCCTCAATTTTGCTAACATTGACGAGCCACCACACACAAACTCTTCCATGCAAGCGTGGCCGGGCGAGAAGCAGAACCCAAACACGGTCGCAGAATGCGCGTCTGCTCCTGACGGCGATAAGAACGTTGAAGACGATCTTCTTTCGACCGCGAGTGAATTGGATGACGTTGACAATGGTGCTGCACGAATGATGCCCACTGGGGCGTCCACCCATGTTCACGAAACGGAAATGGACGATTCGATTGCGCGACTTGCCGATGTGGGCAAGGTCATCCTGGACAAGGAGCGAAACACGTATGTAAAATACAACGCAATGCTGAAAAAGTACACGGTCCGCGAGGGTAAGCGGACAATTGCGCAGGTAGACTATCGCTTTCTGAAACCCCGTATCAAGCCGCGACGCGCGATCCAGCACGAACCCTTTGACATTCCGCTGTTCGGAGTCACGATGCTGGGCGCCTCGCACGGATTCGATCCAAAGGGAACAACAACAGGCTTTGTAGTGTGGGTGAATCGGCGTGGCATCATGGTGGACCCTCCTCCTGACAGCGCACAAGTTTTGCGCGATCTTGCAATTCCAGCACGTCTCATTGATGGTATGATTCTCACGCACTGCCACGCAGACCACGACGCTGGAGCCTTCCAGAAAATTTTGGCTGAATCCTCGATCAAAATTTACACGACGCAAACCATCATGGACTCCTTTATTCGCAAATACTCTGCCATTTCCAACTTGGACGCGAATTTTTTGCGCGGGCTCTTTGTATTTGAGCGCGTGAAGATTGGCGAGACAAAGACGATTCACAACGGAGAGTGGAACTTTCACTATAGTCTTCACGTGATTCCTACGATTGGCTTTGAAGTCAAGTTCAAGGGCGAAGGCTTGGTGTACTCGGGGGATACGTGTACGAGCCCCAAGCTTTTCGAGCGAATGCGCCGGGAAAAGAAAATTGGTGCTGGCCGCTACGAAGACTTAGTCAAGCGGTCACCCGTGGCTCGACACCGGCATCCACAACGCGACGTGGACGGGAGCATGACACCCGGGTACGCGCCGCACATTCTGCACGAGGCCGGCGTCCCCCCTATTCACACGCCATTGGAGACGCTTGCACGCTTGCCCAAAGAAACTCGCGAACGACTCTTTGTTGTGCATGTGGACCAGAAGCAACTTAGCGATGGTAAATTCGCGCGCAAGCTCAAGACAATTCCACAGTGGGCCACCATGCACATTAGCGTCGGGCAGCCGGAAGTTGACGAGACGACAAGCTCGCTCGAGCCACTTCTCAGCACGGTGTCGTTTTTCCGCGTTCTTCGCTCCCCGGGCGCGATCGAAGCACTCTTGGACCTCTCACTAATCAAGTTTTACTCTCGAGGCACGGTCCTCTTGACAGCTGGGGATACGTGGGATCGCGCGTACATTGTGCGCGCTGGCGTTGCGCACGAGGGCCAAATCAACCTCGGGCTCCGCCATAATGCAACCAAGTTAACCGGTTCACATCCCTCTCGCACGGGCTCCACGTCCGATGAACCCGACAAGCGTGTCGAAACGTCCGGGGGCGAGGACCGTGCAGACTCGCTGTCCGGAAGCAGCAGTGGTGTGGGGTTGGTATCGGATCAGGGGGAAAGCTTGATGGACGCAATTGAGGGCGCCCCTACAGCTCTACCAGACTCCGAAGAGCAACCGCTGCAAGCAAATAATCCAAAGCCCTTGCCATCGGTGAATGAGGACGCGCGTCTGGAGAGCCTGCGCGTGTCGTACATGGAGTCGATGCACAAACCCACTCGATACTATGTGGGAGACATGTTCGGTGAGGAAAGCCTCATGGTGGAAGACCAGGGTCATGACAATTTTGGCGGGGGCGACTCGCAGCGATCGCAGGCCGTGCGAACCGTGCAACACGACATTGTCGCTCTCACAGACCTGTACACTTTGGAGCTGCCTCGAGGATCGATGCTGCCGTATCTGCAGTCGACGGAGCTGGGGCGAACGATTTTGGAGAATCTCAATACTGTGGCACGGGCGCGTTGTATGGAAACGTGGAATACAATTCGCCTGAACGCGACGCTGGAAAGGACCATGACACGTGTCCAGCAACAGGAGTTTCAAAAGCTCCTTACTGCGCCGCGCAAACTTGGGCGCCACGAGGTTCTCTTCCCTGGCGGCATCAAACAGGAATATGTGTATTTGATCTCGTCGGGTGTGGTCAATTTCTTTTGCAGAGATCGTAGTGCGGAAGTGGGTAGCGCCGGTCCTGACGATCAGGCGAACCAAGAGAATGTGGATCTTGTGGCTGGGGCGTTGCTGGGTGATGTAAACTGTCTCAAGGACAACACCATTGCGCACCATGTGCTCACCTCCAAGAGTTCGAGCGTTGTGTACGAGATTGCGCGGATTGACATGCTCAACTTCCTCAACCGTTTCCCTGGCGTAAAGTTGCAATGCATCGACCGCAAGTACGTCGTCTAAGTAAACCCTTGAGTAGACACCAAGAAAAGTTACCATTGCGGTCCGTATGCATCAGTGAAGGTCTTGATCCGAAGAGATCGGCATCACGCTGACGGCGTTTGTTCCGATCAGAAGGTTCATCCTTTCGATTGGCCAAAATGAGCTTTCCGCGCATCAAGTTTCCTGGGGAGAAAAGTCGGATTCAATGCGAGAAAGTCATCGTCAAAAATAAATGATGCTAGATCCCCAAAAATCCGGCGCAAGTACGCCGTGTGTGTGACCCGCGTCGCTCTCGAGCTCGTCTGGAGCTGAGATCCCATCGCTATAGAATCGCGGGAGAGTATTCTCGAGGCGCAACAATTGCATAACCAATTTTCCGCAATCACCTCCGCACCACAGCAATATTCCTTTCCCCTTGCAGGCACGAACCTTTTCGCAATCACTTGCTTGCCAACATCTTTGCAATCGCTTCAAGAGCGCTGAGACCTGGTCGCCGTCAATCTGCCACACATACATCTGTGTCCATGAATGCTCGTAGGTGGCGCCGCTGTCAAGAGACCATGAGATGCATGGCTTCACGTCGGACTAGGCATGGTTGGAGGGCCAGGATCGCGGATTTGGCCATTAGCATCCCGACCATCGCCGCGTCAAACAAGAGTCCGGACTGCTGCTGCTCGTGCAACTGACCTTCCGCATGCTCGCTTGCTCCCTCCTTGCTCGCTCAACTTCAATCACAAGTTATTAGTCGTAGGCACAGAAGTCAACTTTTACGAGGCCGCCGTGGTCGACCTCGGCAAGTGCGCCCGCCCCGCATTGCATTGAGGTCGCAACAGTGCGCGTACGAGCAATGATTGTCCTCGTTTATGCGCTCGTAGAACCTGTGCGACGGGCGTTCCGGTTCTGCCTTGTTGCGAGTTATTACTACCCAAGGTCGCTGTGGTCTGGCTGCTCGGAGAACAAAATTCGCGGCAAGGTGCAGGCGCAGTTGCAGGCGGATTTGGCAAGCGGCGGCGCGCGGGACGGCCAGCAGCTTCCCGTGTTGGCTGTTCGTTCGTGGCGGTCGGAAGCAAGCGACAGCACGGCGAAGCTGGGAAAGCTTGGAAGGACGCCGGCGGCGGCAGCTGCGAAGAAAGTCTCCTTCCTTTCTTCCTTATTTTCTTTCGACACACTGCGCATGAATCTTTCTTTGGCGGCTTGCTTGGCTGTGAGCGAGGCGTGATTTGATAAGATGTGATGTGATGTGATGTGATGTGACGTCTTGAGCAACCAGAGAGAAAGCGTGATCTTCGTACGGCTCTTCCGTCCGTACTTCATGCGCCGAGCCTCGTCCTCTCTCGCTCAACGCCTCGACGTTATCGCTCCCTTTCTCCCTCGCTCCCCTGCCGAACCTCGAGACGAAGTTGCTCGCGGTTGCAGTCGCCAGCGCAGCCAGCCTGGCCAGGCCGCGCCGGCACGCGACGAGGCCGCGTGCCGGCGCGGCAGCCGCCATCACCAGTAGTTCTGCACGGGACCTTGCAGTTTTTCCTTTCGTCCGCCATAGCCCGGCATGCGCTCAGGCCCGCGGCGCAGTAGGGAAGGATAATTCGCACGGGGCGGTAGATAGTGCGAAAGTGCGCGCGCCAACAGTGTGCGTTCACGGCTGCGCCGTGCATTTTTTTTCCCACGTGCGCCGCCTCTTCATTCCGCGCCGTGCCGCGAGGCCGCCCAGGCAGGTGGAACTTTGAAGTCACTCCCGCGTGCTGCCCCGCCGCGCAACCTTGGCGAGCCTCGAAGAACCCGTCGCCGCGTGCCAAGCAAGACGCGCTGCAGCGAAAAGAGGGAGGGAAAGCAGACGCACGGTTACTGCGTCTGCAGGGCTCGCGGGGGCTGGTCCTGGGCCAGATTCTTTGAACACTTGGCCGACCCCGCGGACGACGAAGGAGCAGACGGACGGACGGACGGGTGGATAAACAAACGAAAGGACCTGCGCGAAGAAATGCTGAGCGACAGGCAAACAACGGAGGCGCGCGCAGGCGAAGCGACGAGGCTTGAGCTTGAAAAAAGAGCGGAGCGACGCCGCCCCTACTATGGAAGGGGGGGCCTCCTCTTCTCGCTGCCCGGAACCCCCACAGCGCACAAGCAGGAACGATTCTGGTACTTCTCTTCGCCACCCTGGCAAGCAGCTTGACTGTGAATGAACGAACTTGCTTGAGCAGTGGTCGGCTCCTTGTCCTCCTCCTGCTTCTTCTTCTGCTTCTCCTCCTGCAACAAAAAGTGTTTTTCCATGCAACTAACTTCGCTCTGGTTTTCTTCGAGCCCGGGTTCTCGGCGGTACAAGCCGGCGGGCCGGACGGATCGCTTCGCGAGACCTGGCCAACCCATCTGGCTGGCTCGCGTCGCACTTGTCCCTCTCTGTAGCGTCCACGTCCGCGTCGCGCGGCGAGGCCGGATCTCGACGGGCCTCGACCAATCTTTGCCGGTTCTTTGTCTGCAGGCTGCTCGCGAGCGCGGATTCCGGACCGCCAGTGCGGCACGGGCCATTGATTGGCAAGACACGCAAACCAGGGCTTGCCTCACGGTCAAGTTGCGCCGCGTTCTTTCTCTGCCCGGGATTCCCTGCCAATGTGCCACGGCCTCGCGAAGCACCGAACGGGGGGACGCTCGTTCGTTCACGCATACATATCGGGCGGCACGGGGGAACCGGCGCGCGAAGCCAGCCTTTTCGAACAACAATAAAAAGGGGGAGAACATGAGCAAGAGGGCAAGAAAGGGGAGCCCAAGGCAAGGCAATCGAGCGGGACGACGTGACGCGCGGGCAGGTCTCGGCGGGTTACGCACCGGAACGAACGAACGGACGATCCGAGCGCGCGAACGAACGAACGAACGAACGAACGAACGAGCGGACGAGCGAACGAACGTCTGTCTGTCTGTCTGTCTGTCTGTCTGTCTGTCCGAACGTACATGCGACGCTAAAAACTGCGCTCAGCGCAGCGCCTCCGGGGGCCTGGCGCATGATGCACAGCTTTGCGCTGCGTCACCAGCAACACAGTACCGCGCAGTACTGTGCAATTCATTGTTTCACTCTTTCTTTGCCTCGGCCGATGTTCCATTCCGCCAGTTTCAGGCAGTCAGTCAGTCAGTCATTCAGTCGGTGCGGTCATTCACATTCATTCATTTTCCCACTGCTTGAGCCGTTTCGAAGAACCTGTTCCTGTTGCTGCAATGGCTGTTTGTGTCGAGATTCCCTTCTTCCTGCCGCCCCACAGCGCGCGCTAACTGAGTCTGTGTGTGCAGCATGTGTGCACGGCGCGCAGCGACGAGGTTTTTCCCAGCGAAAAGTCGCGGCGGCCGGGCGGCGCACCTGCAAGCGCATCCGCCGCCGCGCGAGCAGCGCCGCGCAGAGCGGGGCCGCACGCCAACCGGGCGCGCTTCTTCTTTCTACCGAATCGGGCACGAGCGTTCGTATCCGACGCGGTGCCTCAGCCGTAGCGAGGCGCAACGGCCACCTGTCTGAGGCTGCCGCTGGCGGCAGGCCAGCTCTCGCGTTGCACAATCTGCCTGCGCGAACCCTGTTATTATTTTATAATTAACTCATTCCACTGCACTGCACTGCACTGCACTAGGCCTACACTGCACGGTATTACACAGCACGGCATTGCATAGTGCAACCAGCACATCATGACATTTGCAAACGAATCGTCCGGCGGAAGACGAAAAAAGGGTCTTGCGAGGCGCTCCGTCACTACGCTACTTTTCCTGCTTGCGATTGGCAGGTGGCCCGCCCATCACAACACCACCACCACCGCACCGACTTCGTCGTCCCTTGCCCCTTTCCTCCGCAGTAAAGAACCCCCGTTTCCCTCCTTCCCGTCGCCGTCGTCATCCGCACCGTCAGGCAAGCAGCCAGGCAGGCCAGTCTCCTCGGCAACCATCATTTTCTCCACCCCTGTTTTTGCTTCAGTTCTCCTCCCGCGCATATGCGAGCGAACACGATGCGCGAGACCGGCCGGTTTCCCAGTTCCACCGGCTAACTTACAAGTCGAACAAAAGCTTGCAGTTGCATGTTGGCAACGAGCCGCACGCCGCCGACGTCCGCCTCTCCCAGCGCGGCGACGCGCAGGCTGTCTGACCTCTGTCTACATCGTGCCGGCCTCAACGCCTCCCTCCCTCGCTCCCCTCGCGCCTCGTTTTCTGCGCCCTGCCGCCGCCTTCCCGCCTCCACACGGTTCCGCCCCGCACACCCCCCGCAGCACCCGCGCACCCCTCCGCGCACCCCGGTGTGCGCAGGTGCGCGCCCGCTTGCGGCGCTGGCAGAACGGCGCCGCACGCCCCGGAACTCGCCCACACGCGCACACCGGCGGCGTGAAGTCGCGCGGGCGGCGTCATTCTGGCGCCAGACGTGCGCGGGCGGGCGGCGCGCGGGCCCCCAGGAAGAGACCGCAGTACGGCAGCGGGCGGTCGTCCCTCCCTCCTCCTCAGCTGTTGTTTTCCGCTCGGGGCGCGAAACGGCGCTTGCGCGCGGCCATTCCGCACTTGCGCGCGGCGATTCCGCACTTGCGGAGGCCGCCATAGCCCACTTGCGCGGCGCGCGCACGCCGCGGCGCGCCGAGTACGCCGCCCGCCGCGCGCCGCGTGCTTGGCCAGCAGCGCAGAACTGAAGCTGCGAAGGAACCGCGCGCAGCCAGCTCGGCTCGTCCAGGCCAGGCCAGGCCAGGCCAGGCCAGCCAAGCCAAGCCAAGCCGAGCCGCGAGCAAGGAGCGAGCCTGGCAAGCCACGCCTGGAAAGTCGCCAGACAGGCAACTAACCCACTCGAAAGCAAGAGGCATAAGCACGGCAGGCGAGGAATACAAAAGGGCGCAGCGCGAGCCGGGGCCCGGCGCAGCCAGCCAGCCAGCAAAGCGCCAACTCGAGCTCGCAGCCGGCAGACAGTCGCGAGGGAGCCGAGGGCCCGAGACAAGTCCGCAGCAACGAGCGAGCGAGAGAGCGAAGCCGCCCGCGCACGTCTGTCTGTCGCTCGCACACGGTGGAGCAGAGCGGAGCGGAGCAGGACAAGGAGCAGGACAAGGCAGGAGCAGGAGCGGAGACCCCCGGCGCAGGTTCTCTCGCTCGCGCCGTCCCGTAGCGGACGTTTTCACTCACACAGCAGTCAGTAGTCAGAATGGCCTCGACCGTCTTCGCGCGCAAGGCCATGAGCGGCAGCGCCATGCTGTCGCGGGCGCTCAAGGAGAGGCCCATTGCGACCAACTTCGCGCTCAGCGGCCTCCTCGGGCTCGCAAGTGACGCAATTTGCCAGTTCGGCGTCGAGGGCAAGAGCTGGGAGAGCATCGACCACGCCCGCTTCTGGGGCATGGGCTCCTTCGCCGCAACGTACTCGTTCGTCAAGCTTAACATTTACAAGCTGTACCCCCTGGCCATCCCGGCCTTCATGGCGCGCAGGGCCTTCACGAACGGCATCGCGAGCAGCCTCCTCGACGGCCTCGTGCACAGCCCTCTCCTCTATCTGCCCACCTATTACATTTACACGGGTGCCTGCCACGGTGAGTCGCCCATGGAGAGTCTCGCGACCTACCGCCAGCAGTTTGTTCCCATCATGACGAGCCTTCTGAGCATTTGGACCCCTGTCCAGGCCATCAACTTTGCGCTCGTGCCCCCGACGCACCGTGTGCTTTTTGTGTGCGTCTGCAATCTTGTGTGGAACTGCGTGCTCGATTTCCAGAGCCACAGCCTCGCGCATGGCGATGACATCATCGCGCATGCACCGGAGATTCCCCTCGCATCCGAGGTCATGGTCGCCGCCGCCTAAGTAAGCACCATGCCTTCCCACACACAAACACACACAATCACAAACACGGGCTGGCTATAGCATCTCAGTCAAATTAAGCTCAGCCCGCAACCCGCGTCACCATAGTAAACTTTTTACTCTCCGGGCGGCGAGCCACGAACTGATCACTCGTCCTCGCTGTCGACATCTGCTGGTACTTGTCGTGCCAGGCAGCTCTCGCCTGAAAAGAAATAAAAAAGGAGAACCCCTCTGTTGTCAAACTAATGAAGAAAATTACAATTTACCATACGATAATTGCTTCGCGATTGCTTGCCCTCTCGTATTTACACTTTCGGATTCGCTCGCGTATACGCCAAGTCTGCTGGCTTCCTGTTTTCTCTTTCTGCAGTATGAAGAAGGTCAATGCAGGTGGAGAGGAGCGCCCATTCTCGAAGTTATGGCCAAACACGCTTTCTTTATTCAGTTGATCTTGGTTTCGATTCTTCGCCATTCTCGGGGCTTGACCTAACATTTAAAAAAGAGAGCAAGCATTTTGAGAGAAAATCGCTGTTTTTTCCACTACTAGCAAGTCAAAATGTGTTCAATTGCTAGATCCTTTCCTTGTCCCGAGGTAAAGGCCAAACGCACTTGCTTCCATTGTTCGAGCTTGATTTCGATTCTTTGCCATTCCCAGGAGTTGGCCAAATGGTTCGATACCTCTTTTCTCCATTGGCAAGTTATGACATGTCGGATTGCTGTGCCCTGTGAATGCCCCGAGGCAAAGGTCGAGCGCGCTTGTTTTCATTAATTTGCGCTTGATTTCGATTCTTTGCCATTCCGGGATATTGACCAAACATTTTTTCGAGAGAAACTCATTACTTTTTTCAATTGGTAAGGCATAACGTATCGGATTGCTGGACCCTCTGCATGCCCCGAGGCAAAGGCCAAGCGCACTTGCTTTCGCCATGTGAGCATGTCCCCAATTCTTTGACATGCTCGGGACTCAACCGAGCATTTTGTATTGTTTTCAGAAAAGACAAGAGAATATCACTAACGAACACAAACGAGCATCAAGGCAGGCCTATCACCACCGACTGCCATCACGGCTTGCGCTTCCCCCGAAGCGGCCACCGCCCCCGCCGCCGTGCCCACGTGGGGTCGTTCTGGATGAGGATACCCCACCTCCGAGAAATTGAGGCTTCCAATCCTTGACAGTTCTGCCTCGTTCAATGTCAATAATAATTCTCTTGCCGTTCAGCATCTTTGAAGCGCCCTGGTAAGCTTTCTTAAGGGCATCCTCTTGGGCAAATTCGACAAAGGCATAGCCCATCTTGGGTACAAGTACAACTTTGGCAATCTCTCCAAATTTCTCAAAGTGCTCGCGCACCTGATCTTCGGTTGTCTTGCGCCGCAAATGAGCTACAAATAGCGTATTGTAGGCGTCCCCCGTCTTCTTCTCAGGGTCGGCCTGCGGATCCCATGTCTCGGCGCGCTTGCGAGCAGTCGCTTCGCGCTCGGCACGGCGCACATCCTTTGCTTCTGCAACTTTTCGTCGCTTTGCTGCGCGGGCCTCCTCACGTAGCGTGCTTTCTGCCAGGATCACGGTCGCCTTGTGCGGAGGTGGTCGCTTGCGGTCGAAATCCTCGAATCTGTCGAGCAATTTGGCCACGCCCGTGATAGGATGCTCCGCAAGAACCTTGGGGTCGCGCGGTGGCAATCCCGACTCCTCTGTGGACTTTTCCAGCGGCTTCTCCTGGAAAAGAGCGTACACGTGCTGCGGCAAGTGCATCGTTGGCGGGCCCGAGGCGCCCTTGGCCACGTTGCGCCTGCTGTAGCCTCTCATCTTGACCAACGGCGGCAGTTCCGACGCTGCCAGCGGCGATTCGCGCAGCTTGCGCACGCGCCGACTCTACGCGCGCTGTCCCTTCCGCCTCTACGCCCCGGCCCAGAGCGTCCGGCGCCGCGCACGACGTCTTCGTCGGCGTGCCGCTATGGGTTTGGCGGCGGCGGCTTCACGGAGGCGGCAATCGGCGATTTCCCCCTTTTATCCCCGCTTTTACACCTCTTCCCTCGCGTATGTAGCAGTAAACCTCTCTCTTCGTCTTCTTCTCAATCTTCTTCGCTTTCTTGCGAACAACATCTGCCGCAGATCGACACGACAGACTGCTTTGCTCGCAGCCTCGCGGCGGTCCCAAGGGCGGGCGCCTCTCGGCTGGAGCAGGCACGGGCTCAGCCCGCGCACGTTCGCTCCTCACCAGCAGCAGCAGCCAGCGGCGCTCTCGCCTCGCCGCGAGCGACAAATAGACCAGAGAGGAGTCGTTTGCTCGCCTTGACGCGTGCCGAGAGGTGCTCCCGTTGCAAACGTGGTGCGAAAGCATGCACGCCCACGGCGATGCGGCGACGACCTTGTCGAACCTCAGGCTCGCTGGCGTCATTTTTATGGGCGTCGCGCTCGCGCTGAGCCTTTGGGCCGGGATTTGCGTCATTACATTCTGGAGCAAACCCATCACGGTCATGTCCCAGCGCAAATACCTCGTCGCCCTCATCACGTGCACGATAATCTTCACCTTTGGCAATCTGTTCTGGATCAATCAGACTGATGCACCTGCGGGTAGCACAGTCACCTGCTGGCTCAGTCCATTGACAATCTTCCCGACCATCATGGGAGCCATTGCACTCTTGACGGTCAAGGAGTTTCGCGTACTACGACTTATCCACGCAACATCCAAATTCAAGTTGCAAAAAAGCAACGACAAGCCACTCATCGCCTACGTCGTCACTGCCTTTGTGGTCCCTGTTTTCGTGACTCTAATTTTCAACGGCATCTCTCGTCCCATGGTTCAGGCAATCCCCTTTTCTGACGCAAGGGGAAATGGCCAAAATAATGTGAATCTCATGCGTTGCGCACCAACCACAGGCCTGAATCCGTATCTATTGTCCATGGTTCTCGATACTTTGACGCTTTTGATGAGTTTTGCGTTGATTTTCGTCAGCTTCAAAGCGCGCAAGATCCCAACTATCGTCGGCGAGTCCAAGTATATGTTCGTATTCTGCATCATCACGGTCCCTGCCTTGATGATGCGCGAAGCAGTGACAATATATGAAGTCGTTACCGACGACGAAAAGTCATCCCCTCACGCCTACGTAGCCTTTGCCTTTGCGCAGGCGTTGATCGTCTTTATTGTGGTGACGACCCTTTTGGTCATCCTCGTCTTTCGCAAGTATCCGTATCTCGAAACCTCCGCCGACGATCTACGCAAAAGGCTTTTAGATCATGCGGCTGGCCTGAACAAGGACGACGCCAAGAAGATTGATAGTCGATACAAGGAACTGGAAGTGGACGAGACCATGGGGAGCGACTACTTTCACTCTGCCGAAAGCGACGACAACGAAGAGGTCGTTGGCTTGCTGGAGTCAGAGGACAAGATCGAGTGATCCTTGTGGGTTCGTATCACTCTTTTAAAAAATTTGTGAACAAAAGTAATAGCACGCTCACGGGGCTGTGCGTCGTGCAAAAAGGTACTTGGGTGTATCGTTCATTGAAAAGTTGCGAGAATAAAGTCGAAGGCTGTCTTGCCTGCCACTTACAATCCAATGCCACGATAGTAAATGCGGCATTGACAGCAGCTTGTTGCCAGATCCGAATATTTGAAAGATTTTGTTCTTCATACCAGAGCAGACACCGGTGTCTTCTTGTTCCATCTTGTCTGAGATTGTCCATGCTTGTTACGATTGTGCTACTTCTTTTAAACACGCAGAAAAGCAGAGCTATTTCATTCCGTCTGACAAGCGGTATTGGTAGGTTTTTCTGAGCATCGGCAAAGTGGCCGTGGAAGTCGGAAATGCCGTCAAGGAGTGTACGACAAGCAAGTCAATTACCAAAAATGCAAATTTGTAGTTGACGCAAAGTCGGTTGGAGACGTCGATTACTTTGAGAGAGAATAGATATGTTTTTGTTTTTATACCAGGTACCGGTTTCCTCCTCTTCTTCTTCTTTTCTGTCTGCCACTACCTTTGAATGAATTTGCTACAATTGTGTCACATGATCACACGTACAGCATTGACGCTAGCTGACGCAACATTTGTTTACACGACAGCTGGCGCGGGTTTGTGGTCGAATCGATCAAATCCCATGCGAATGTCGGTCTTGCGGCAAGTGTAAATCTGGAGCGTCTGGCGAACGTTGCGCCATACGAATTGTCTGAGCGTGCCGTGACCCTTGGCTTCGTTGCCGCCCTTTTCGTAGGCAAAGACCTTGCGCAGGTCCTCGAGACCAAGTTCCTTCGTTTCAGGCTGCAAAAACACGACTGTGGGCCACGTGATGAGCACATTGAAGCCAACGAGAACGAAGGAGACCACCTGGAGGTTCGTGGCGCTGAACATGCGAACATAACCAACATCGCCCAGCACAATATTGGTGAAAAAGTTCATGCTGACGCAAAAGGCCATACCCACACCGCGCAGGCGCAGCGAAAAAGATTCGGGGGGAACGACCCAGCTGAGCGGTCCAAGCGTGCAGGCAAAGGCGGCCTGGAAAATGTAAATCATCACAACGCAAAAGACTTGCACGCCCTTGGTCGTCGCATCCGCGTTCGTCGTTCCCACGTTGACGCCAGTGCCCACGATTACCACGGCAATGAGAAAGAAGGCGACAATCGTAAACGTGGTTCCCCACACCGTGAGAAACTTGCGGCCGAGACGATCGATCAGGGGAACAGCCAGCAGAGTGAAAGCAACATTGACAGCCTTGAGCGCAAGGTCATAGGTGAAAGGGTCAAAGTCGAGCGTGTTGAAGAGCGTCGTGGCGTACGACATGAGCCAGTTGACACCGGTGACGTTTTGCGAAAAAGCAATCATGGCACCACACATGAGCGACGAAAGGTTCTCGCGCTGAAAGAGTTCGAGGAAGCTACCCTCGCCCGCGGACGCCTCAAGATCGACTTCGTCCTGAATATCGCGCATCTCGTTGCTCACAGCCTCGTCGGAGCGCGGGCTTCCCGCGGCGAGCTTGCGCAGGGCGCTCTCGGCCTCGTCGTGCCTGTTGACCTGGATGAGCCAGCGCGGCGACTCGGGAAGGACAGTGAGCGTGAGGATAATGACAATAAGGGCCGGAATGCATTGGAGAGCAATGCCCAAGCGCCAGTTCCACGTAATCTCTGCCATAAAGTTGTTGTAGATGGCCATGATGAAAATGCCGATCGTCACCGAGAGCTGAAAGAGAGTGATGGCCTTGCCACGCCAGTCTGGCGGCGTCAGCTCGGCCGTGTACACTGGAGCCATCGTGAGCAAGAAACCGAGACCGAGACCTCCGCATGCGCGTCCGATGATAATACTGTTCCAGGCAAAGTCCGGGTGCATGAGTCCAGAGAGCGATTGCCACATGGCGCCCAGCAAAAAGATGATGGCGGCCAAGACAATCACCGGCTTGCGTCCGACGCGATCTGAAATGAAACCAGCAAATGGTGCGCCGACGAGACATGCTAGGTGCAAAACGTAGGTGAACTGGGAGATCTGATTCGTTGTCTCCTCCGAATCCGACTGGCCAGACACCAGCACGGGGATGCCAACCTGTTCGCGAAAGTAGTCATTCGACAAGGTTGCGGCCGTGCCAATGTCCAGGCCGAACATGAGTCCACTCAGCACCGAGATGCACATGATGAGAACGGTGAAGGCATTGAGCTGCCGTGCCGCGCGGTCCTCCTGCTTCTGCTCCGTGCCATTTACAGTGTTGGCATTCTCCGCGGGCTGCAGAGCCTTTCCTTTGACGTTGGCGGTCTCATTGGCACGGTCCTCTTCTGTCCAAAGCGAGACTTCTTGGCCGGATTTGCTCTTGCCGCTGCCAGTCTGGCTGTTGTCCTCGGCGAGCATCGTGCCTCTTGCAAAACCTGCACCCTTGCCTTGTCTTGCCTTGCCTTGTCTTGCCTGGATCCGACGCCGTTGAATTCGGTTCTGCTCGACAGACTCGAGTTTCACCTGTTGGGGAACGAGGGGTCAAGGGGCTTGGCGAATGATTGGGTTTTGCTGTCGGTGGCGGATGCGTCCGGCAAAGCTCATGATACTCGCTCGCTGCATGTTTTCTACCCCCGCGCCTCCTCGGTATAGGTAGGAGCCAGGAGGATTCTCGCCGGTCCGAAGGAAGCGCCGTAGCCTCGCCAGCCTCGGCGTCCCCGTCGGCCTCCCTGGCCGGGGGCGGTGGCTTTCCCCCTCTGTCGTCACAAATCCCCGCCGCTGACACTCACCTGCGCAGACCCGAGCTAACAGGAATCAACGCTTAGACGCCAACGCTCTCGCTGACCTCGAGCAAGTGGTAGTTCTTCTCCCCGCTGTTGTCGCTCTTATTCTGTCCTCGCTCTCCTCGCTGCTGTGCTGCTGCTCCCCTTGGTCTACACTGCTGCTGGCATTGCTGTGGCCATGGTGGCTGGACTGGGAAAAACCTCTGCTGCTGCTGCTGCTGCACGACAGAGCGCACGCCTCGGCTTCCTCGCGGTCCTCGCACGTGGCCTCTTGGCTTCGCGCCGCCGTGATGGCGCGCCTCCGAGAGCTTCGAGCCCGCACCATCTGCAGCTAGGTCCTTGAGCGCGGCAAGCCGTCCGTCCGTGCCGACCCGCGAGCTGCGTCCACGCCGCCCGCGACGCGCTCCGAGCCGTGCCGCGCCGCCGGCGTCGAGCCGGAGTCGCCGTGGCCATCGCCATGCCGGCTGGGCCCTTCGGCACCGCAGACCCCGTGCAAGCCGTGCAAGCCGTGCAAGCCATGCAAGCCGTGCAAGCCGTGCAAGGCAAGGCAAGGCAAGCAAAGCAAAGCAAGCCGCACGACGCGGCAAACTTCCCGGAAGGCGTCAGCAAATTGCGAGCTGCAGCAGAGCAGCAGCCTGGCAGCAGCAGCAGCTCGCGACAAGCCTTTGCGACATGACGCTGGCGGCGCGGAGGCTTCGGGCGGCCATGCATGCATGCATGCATACGTAGTACCAATGCCACAGACGCCGCTTCTCGCATCAATGCCGCACCGGACAGAGACTCGGAGACCGGGCGTGCTGTATCTGCTGCTGTATTTGCTGCAGCAGCAGCAGCAGCTGCAGCTGCTGCAGCTGCAGCTGCTGCTGCGCCTCGCAGCAGCCCCGAGCAAACCCCGAGAGCGGCCATTTCCCCACAGCGCGCGGGCGCACTTTGATGAGCGATCTCGGGCGGCCTGCCGCATCCGACCGGCCGACCGACCGCGCGGGAAGAGATCGGTGCGTGGCAGACGCGGTCGTTTCGTGGACCTGACTTTTGACGGACAAGCAAGAGCGACAGCGTTGTCATCTCCATAGCTGCTGGAGCGACGAGAACAAAGAGCAAACAGCAAGACGACAAAAAGTTTAATTGGAAATAGAGGAGGAGGAGGAGGAGGATCAATGAATGTGCTGGACTACGCGGCGTCCGGAGTCGACGGGGCAGCGTGGGGCTCTTGAGAATTCTGGGAGTTTTCGAGAGGAAAGGCGGCTTCGCAATCGACCTCGTGCGGATGACGGTCAATCTCCATGAACCGGTGAAAGTAACGCGGAATGCCGCTCGAGGCCAACATCGCAGAGTCGCCAGCGCATCCGATCTCAACCGACTCTGCAGGTCCTGGTTCGAAAGCGCTCAGACCCGAGGCGATACTGCCCATCGACAGGCCGCGCAGCATTGGTCGGCGACGCTCCACTGCCGCCGACAATCGCGCATCCGCATTCCCGTCTTGGCGCTGGTGATTCTCGTCATCATTGTTATTGTCGTCGTCGGAGCCGCTCGCTTTCGCAGCCGCCCGCATACTCGAGCCCGAAGAGTACCCATGCGACCGAGAACGCTGCAGCAGAAACGTACGCGCGGCGCGAGCCACGCCTCGCTCCTGGGTGTTTGTGGCAGTTTGGTCCGACGTCCCCCCCGTATAATGACCCCAACGACAAAGGTTGGCCTTGATATTGGACACGGCGTGGTCAAGACAGATATCAGGAACTTGATTGAGCGCTTCGTATAGCGGGAGCACAATCGCCTCGATGAAACCGCTCTGGAACCTCGCCAGCGGAAGCTTAATGGAGCGGTCCATGAATGGTAGTACGGGAAGTCCGCGCTCCTTTTCCAGGTCACCCTGATTGCGAAATTCGATACAGAGGCGCTCCGTCCATTGCTGGTACGTAGGCCACGTCTTGCCCGACGCCGAAATGTCAGCAGCGTGCAACGACGCCTCGAGAATGTGGATTTGCTCGAGATCCGACACCAACATTCCCTGGTCTGCATGCGAACTCTGCAAGGTCTGCGAAACCTTGGTAAGACGCGAAATGCAGGCGTCATGCTCCGCGTTCTCGGTCGCAAGGACCATCGAAACGATAATCTTTCGCAATAGTACAAGGTTCTTTTGCGGAAAAGCACGGAATAGATTAGCACCGGGAGCCTGCAAGAGCTCAAACATGACAGATGCGTGCATCATTTCGAGTGGTGAGCGGTCATTGTACCGGATCGCGAGCGGATGCCACGTCTGCACCAGGTAGCTGTTGGTGACGCCTGGATGCGCCACATCATGACCCAGAGCAGCAAAGACTGACGCAAAACGAATCTCGTTCGATGCGTATTTGGACAGTCCACATGATACAAAAAAGTGGTTCAGCGTTTGCGCCACATCGGCACCGTGAATGGCATTGTGATACGGATTCGGTAAATAGCGCGATTGTAATAAAGAGAGGTACCGCAATGCTTCGCGCTCCGGAATGCGAAGATTCTGAAAGAACCCATGCCGTTCAAAGATGGCAAAGCCCACCGCAACGAGAGGCCCGCATGGCGCCAGCTGCGAAACAACGAAAATGTTGAACTCGTCCCATTGGTCAATCTTGTGCAGCATGCCCTCCAGCTGCGAAACCTCAGAGTCTTCTACATGGGTCGGCGACTCCATGCTTGGTCGAGTGGCTAAGGTGTTTTTTTCCGAGGACGAACTCGAAGGGAGCATGCGCGAAGTATCAGATGTTTTTGACTTGCGAGACGTCTTGGAAGGAGGTGTCTCCGGATTCGTTTCTGACGGTCCAAAGATTGCCGAGGCATTCGCCGCGGCCGCCGTGGCCACATGTATTGTCTTGTCAAGATCAAAGTATTGCATCGGTGCCAAGGATCCTGAGCGATGATGCAAGATCCGCACCGCTGGACTCGGACTCTCGACGACCTCGGAAGATCCGCTGACACTGGTGCAAACGCTTTGACTGCTCTCACTCCGCGCACGAGGATGCCCAAGGCGATGACGACGCTGGCTGTGTGTTCGCTGTCGACGTTTTCCTCCCGTTTGTTCTTGTTCTGGCGAGCTTGCCATCGTGTTCTCGCTCTCGACCGTGGCAGCAGCAGCAGCAGCAGCAGGAGCAACAACATTTGACGTTTGTGATGCACTGCGTAACGTTGGGGGAGGGAGCTTTTCAGGACTTTGCAAATGAAGTATTTTGACCTCTGCAAGTGTTCCGTGCTTGTTGTCTTCGATGCCATTCCTACGATCTGGCGAACCCTGTTTCTCCGCATCACCAGCACCAGCGGCAGCACTTTCGTTCTTTCCCGTGAACGATTTGCCTTCGTTGGCGTCCGTGTCTCCATTGATCTCACCGTTTGAATGATTGATGTTATTCTTCGTTTCTCCATCATCGGGGTGATTGCTCTCATCCCCGTCATCTTCGCCGGTCCCGCATTCCTCTTCGTCTACAAGTCGGTCGACGTGCCCGTCGAGCTCTCGAGCAGCGGCCTGGAGCAGACGGTTTCGCGTGCCCGCGTCATTTGCATCTTGTCGCAGAGAAGAGCTTGCCCAGGCGTCGTCAAAATCATCCTGGTCTTGCTCCTCTTGCATTTCGTCTTCATCGGAAAGGTTCTCCTCCTCATCAGATATGTACACCTTGGAGGCAATTCCAGAAGAGACAAAATCCATGTCATTGGAAGAAAAGGCGCGCGTGCGCTCGACATGGAGAGCATCCACTTGTTGCTGGAAGCCATCGACGAGTTGAGTGCGAAGGGGAGTCGCCGGAAAGCTCGATTTGCGTGTGATGTTATCCACCGAGGATCGACCTAGAGGCGACTTGCTACGTTCGATCGGAGTGCTTTGCGCACTGACATGACTGAAGCGGCCGGAGCCCACAGACCGTAGCGAGCGAGCAGATTCCAGTCGGCTTACCGTCGGCGCATCGTCAGCAAACTCGTGAAGAAGATATTGTTTGACGTCGTCTGCAAGAGAGTCAACTCTTTGCTTGACATCATCGACTTTGGGATCGAGAAGCACCGAAAGGGCTCGGTGACACACGAGCGCCTCGCGCCGCGAGATTGTGATCGTTTGCGAGTCCTTGTTCTTGGCAAGGGCTGCGTCCAAGAGGCGAACCGATTCGTGCACCAATTTGGAATTATACAGCGCCTGCTGCAAGGATGTCGGGAGCCCAGTCGACGGCATCGTGCTGGTTCCCCTTTGACCGAGCGGGTTGGCAGATTTGGCTGCGTGAAGGATGTTCCCTGAACCGTGCCGAGGGCTCTTGGGCTTGCGCTTGGTCGGTTCCGATCGCGCCGTGAGCATGGACATCTTGCTGCCATTCCCCAGCGCGTGCGCCTTGCCTGGGCCCAGACCTTCTGAGATCATGATCTTATCGATCCTCTTTTCGCACCCGTGCTCCCGCCGAGGACGCGCGCGCTCGCCCCGCGGCGCCTCGTCGAAGCAATCCACAAAGCTCTTGTGCAGCCCGGAAAACCTAAGACCCTACGAGCACGCCAAGGCAAGGCAAGGCAAGGCCAAAAGCAAGGAGTTCTCTCGCTGGGTACTTTTGCGGCGAGGTCGGTCGTTCGTTCGCTCGCTCGCTCGCTCGCCCGGGCCTCGTCCGGCGGCCAGCCTCGCGGGCGAGGAAGCTCTGCGGCGCAGGCACGCCCCGCGTCCTCGCGGCCCGCCCGCCCGCCGAGCAGAGCGGAGCGGGGCGGGGCGGAGCGGAGCAGAAGCCCCGTGCGTCGCAATGCCCGATGACCGCGGCGGGCACCAGCTTGCCGACTCGAGGCTCGCCCCGCGCGAGAGCCCTGCGACCGGCGCGGACGCCCCCTCCCTCGCGCGCTCGCGTCGGGCCTGCGCCGCGACGGCCGGCCTCTCGCGGGCGCGGGCTTGGAGACTTGGAGCGCGCTCTTGGAGTCTCGGTGTCGTCGATGGGATAATGGGATACTGCGTGCGTGCGTGCTTGCTTGCATGTGTGAGAGACACGGGCGATCTCAGTCGAACACAATCTTGCGCAGTAGGCCTACTCGATTGTGCACGGCGCGCATCGTCCATACTCGGGGCCGCGGGAGAGGGCAGGGCCTGCGACGCTCGCGATGTTGTGGAGGAGGGCTGGGAGATGCAAAGAAGTCGGCCGCAGTTGATTGTTGGGGATGATTGTTTGCAGAGAGTTCGTGATAGGTGTCGGGTTGGAATCGTAAATGAGGCCCGGTGGTGAGATGGAATAAGGTTTGCGGATGACTACGAGGCTGGCGAGCTAAAAGAAAAAAGCGAGATTGGAGATAGTATTTTGTGCTTGGCTGTGAACATTTTACGCATATGATTGGTTCGTAAAGGAGGAGGACTTTTCGCATCCATCATTTGTACGTTGCGGTTCTGTTCTGCTTGATCAGACTGAGCTTCTTCATTGTATTGCGCGCTGCATGCGCGACGCTTTCTGAGAGCTCGTCATTCAAAACATCGTTGTCTTATCTTCGTCACCTCACCCTGTCGTCGCGCACGTGTCCGCAAGCTGCTTTCTTTCTTGGCAAAGAACATGATGAACCTTGGATGGATTCTGCCAATGGATTCTGCCCTCTCCTCCAAGTCAATTTGGCACATCCACTCGCATCTTCACCCAAAAGAAAAAAAAAAAAAGAAGAAAAAAAAATCGATCGATCAGAACGAATCAGAAGCATTCATCGAGCAGAGGCGCTTCGATTTGTCGAAGACTTGCTCAAGAGCCTTGCTTTTCTCGCGCTGCGTGCGCGAACGTCGCGCACGCGAGCCAACCAGCCAGCCAGCAAGCCAAGCCGCCCCCCTCGCGCCCGAGGGGCAGCGAGTGGCCCCCGGATCAGAACAGAAATGGGCAAAAGACGTCGAGGCGGTGGTGGTGGCGGCGGCGGCGGCGTCTGCCACGAGTGGCGTCGCGAGGGGTCGTGCGCGTTCGGAGACAAGTGCAAGTTTAAGCACGAAGACGCGAGCAACAAAAGCGAGCAGGGAAATCACCAACCGGAAGGTAACGACGATAACGAGGTTCAGGATGGAAACTGCGTCCCGCTGTATGCAAAAGACGTAGACCCCGCGGCAAGAGGCCCGATCAAACGGCCACGATCCGTGGAAGCGCGGTCCTTTACCGAGCGCATTGCAGCAGACGGCACGACTCGCGTCCTTGAGCACCCCAATGGTCTGCTCATTATACTTCTTGCAAAGGAGAACCCTCTTTGCGCTTCTGCTCGTGCTGGCGAGATCGCCTCAATTATGTACGAGGACAGCTTGCAAGATGTAGAGGTGAGCGGCAAGCGGAAACATGGTGCTGTCAAGGTTAATCTTGGCGCTACCTTGGTCCGCGTGGTGGGTCGCGATGGCCAGGAGCGCGATATTACGTCCCCCGTGGTTGGGCGCGTCGTTGAAACGAATCGACGTCTCGAGGCCGAGCCTGGGCTCTTGGCAGGGCGCGAAGGATACCTCGCGGTTCTCTCGCAGACGCCGCGACAGGCGGAAAAGGCCTCGGCTCTGCTTCCCGACAGTGCTCACGTAAAGCAGCCAGAGACAGAAGTGGTGCCACCATGAAGGCGGCGACATGTACTTGTAAAAATCTGATCCGATCTTTTCTAATCTGATTTGATCTTTTGTGTTTTCTGCTACGAAGCGCTGACATGGCCTCAAGGACGTGTTGCCGCCTTTGTGGACGATGCCAGTTTATTACTTCAAACAAGAAAGAATCGTAAAAACAAAATATGAGAGAAAAAGGCCAATCAATACGTACATGCCGACACCGCGCACTGGCTGCGCGGCACCTACAAAATCTTTTTAATCTCCTCCATTTGCTCCGCGGTAAGTGATCTGGGGAACATGACCTCAAAGGTGACGCGCAGATTTCCGAACTGACTCGGGACCTCGTGCAGAGGCATGCCTTCATCTGGAATGACAATGGTCTCAAAAGGTTTGGTGATCTTGTCCTCCCGATCAATCTCCACCTCGTGCTCATCAAGATGCTTGAATGTGCGTGAAAAGCCCGTGAGCGCCTCCTTGAGTGAAATCTTGATGGTCATGTGCAAGTCATTACCCTCGCGTTCAAAGAGACGATGCTTTTGCTGGACCAAGACAAAGACAACGTCACCAGGAATCTTTTTCGGTTGCTGCTCGGACATGTACTTGAATCGAATCTCTTGACCCTCTTGCATGCCGCGCTCGATATGGGCCGTGAGCATCTTTTGTTCATTCTTGCACTTTTCCTTGGACGGCACCTCTTCCTCTTGCTGGACAATAAAGCCGCCCATTTGACGGTGAACCATACGACGCTCATTGGGGCAGCGGCCGCAGCTCGCACAGCGCTCCTTGGCCTTGGCGCTAAGATCCTTTTTGTTGCAGCGTGCGCAGACAATCCTTCGGTTGATGCGCGTCTCCTTTTCTGCGCCATTGTACAGTTCGTCCAGCGTCACCTTGAGACGCATCTGGTAGTCGGGGCCGCGGTTGCCGCGCTGCATGCCAAAGATACCACCAAACATGCCCCCGGGTCCACCACCATGTTCTTCCTCGCCTTCTGCTTCTTTGACGAGAGCGAGACCGCCCTGGTCAAAGAGCATTTTCTTTTCTTCGCTCGACAGGATCTCGTACGCAAAGGAGACTTCTCGAAACTTGTTTTCCGCGTCCTCGCTGTCTGGGTTGCGGTCAGGATGATACTTTAATGACAATTTGCGGTACGCAGACTTGATCTCCTTGTCGGTGGCATCTTCGTCCAGGCCAAGAACTTCATACAAATCAATCTCCTCTACTTCTTGGGGGGGAGGCGGCCGCCGCCGCCCGCCGCCACCTCCGAAAAAGGCAGCGCTCTCCCCAATCAGGGCGCCAAGCACCAAAAGGGTCCAGAGACCCACTACTTTGGTCTGCATGTTCCCGATTGCTGCTATTCTAGTCTTGTCGCAGGTTCTCGCTTTCAAAGCCCAACAGAAGCAAGACTCCTTCGAGCTTGGTCCTTTCGCTGGCGCTCTCCCCCGACCTCGGCCTCAACCTTTTCGCTAGCGAGAGCTGCTCCTCGGTTATTGCCCTCCTCGTCGCCTGTCGTCGTCTTGGTCCACGTCAACGTCTGGCCCGAGTCGCGTTTCTGGCACAATACAATCCACGCGCCCTCCTTGCGTCTTGCGCAGAGCGAATCGCCCGAAGAAAACCTGCCTCGCAGACCGGGTCTCCCCTCGCCTGCTCCGCGCCGAGAGGTCTCCTCTCTGCTCTCCGCGCGCAAGCCCGACGCCGCCGCCGAGCTTGCTCTCCTCGCTCGGGTTTGGCGGCGGCTTGTGACCGTGCGCAGCGCTTGTCTCGCTCCGGGCTCGCCTTGCCAGCTTGGCACCCGGGGTTTCCGGCCCCTGGGGCACTCTGCACGTCTTTTGCTCCCTTATCCAGTCTATCTGCTTTCGCGGCGCCTTCGCTCGAGGCCTTTCGTCTGTACACTCCCGAGCTGACCCTTTTGGGGGTACTTGCAAGCTTTGGAGCGATACGCGAGCGTATCGTCCCCCAGATGAGCGGGAGATGAGAAGCTGCGTCGGGGAAATAGGAGAGGGAGGGGAAACCGCGGTGCCCCCCGGAGAAAGATCACGATGGGGAGCAACTAAATCTTCTTCGACGAGACGCTCAACGCTCGAGGCCGCGTCGAGAGCGCGAGCGCGCGCGGCGAGGGCGACAGGGGCGGCGGAGGCGGCTCGGAGAGGCGGTCGCGAGGAATTGGTGAACCAGGTCGCGTCTGAAGCGCGCGTGGAGGCGCGGGGAAAGACGTGCAGGGCGAGCGTCACGCACGAAGCGAGGCCGTCTTTACCCAGAAGAACCAAGGCGCTGCGCTCGTGGCTCGCTCGCTAGCTGGACCTGCGTGCGTCCGTGCGCGTGTAGAGAACAGGAAAAAAGAGGAGATTGTCTGAGTTTGAGGAAAGCATGTCGGACGCCGACAACAAGAGCGACAAGGTTGGTGCAGAAATGGAAGGGGAAGGAGAGCAACCCGTGAAACAAAAGATCCCGCCCCGCCCGCGGCAATCCAAGATGGCGGAGCGATGGATGCAAGCGGCAAAATCGTCGAGCTCATCTGACCTCAAGCGCGAACCCGACCCGTCGCTGATGCCAAAGCGGCACTCGGGCGGCTCGCGAATCGCCGAGCTTCAGCGGCAGCTGTCACAGAGCAGTTCCCAAGGTGAAGGTGAGATCAAAAAGACGTGGACAGACAACAACGAGAGCGAGGCGGGCCAAGTTGCAAAGGCGCGTGAGAATATTCTGCGACAGCATGAACAGCATCTCTCTCGAAATGCGTCATCTTCGTCCTCCTCCTCGTCATCGTCCTTTGGGGCGCGACCCGTTCCGGTCAGACCAGGATTTATTGGGTCGCGACCTAGCAGCGTCGATAGCAGAATTTCTCGGACCTCAAGTGCCAACACAATGGGTAGCGGCGGGGATCCGCCCCCGCGACCATCGTCGCGACCCCCTGTGCAATACACTAGCAGCGGCAGAACGTCTTCTGCCGATGAAGATGACAACGGTGCACCCGCGCGCCCCTCGAGGAAGGAGTCCCCTAAAGCAAGTTCGCTTCGTAAGAGCACGAGTGCGCTGACTTCCGATGACACCAAAGAGGCTGAAGAAGTCATAAGCGCAAGTGGAGACGAAGAACCCTTGAGCAGCAAAAGGGAAAAGAAGGAAAAGAAGGAAAAGAAGGAGAAGAAGGAGAAAAAATCGTCGAGCAGGCGATCTTCTGTCAAGTCCGTCTCGACCGCTGGAGACGACGGCCTCGTATCGGGACCAGCATCCCCGCGTTCGGCATCTTCGTCCAAGTCGAGACGACGTTCCTCGACCAAGTCTGTCAAGTCAAGTTCTCGACGTTCGAGTCGAGTTCTTCTCGCTGAAGATGAGCATGACAGCCGACACTCGAAAGGTGAGAATCTTGGCAGTGATGTCGATGTCGATGATGAGGTCGATACGCCTCGGTCGAGCACTTCTGAGCGCAAAAAGCTGAAAAAGAAAAAGTCCAAGCGGGACAAGGAACGGTCCGAGCACCGTTCTGACAATGAAGAAGATGGAGAGCTCGAGGCTGGCGAAGATAATCTCGACGATATGGATACGATTTCTTCGGGTTCTGAGAAGAAACGGAAGAAGGAGAAGAAGAGCAAAAAGAGCAAAAAGCATCGCCACGACAGGCATCGAGACGATGATGACGAGGACAGCCCGGACACCGCAGATGCCAAGGAGACGTTGGAAACAGGAGACGAGGCTCAAGACGACGTCGAAGCCGATGCCGAGGCTGAGGCAGAAGCAGAAGAACGTCGTCGCAAGGAGAAGAAGGCAAAAAAGAAGGCGAAGAAGGAAGAGGAGGCCCGCCTCAAGGCGGCGCAGCAGGAGGAAGAGCAAGAAAAAGAAAAGGAAAAGGAAAAACAAAAAACGGAGGTTTCAGGCCCTCCGAGTGTCTCTGCGCTCAAAGCCAAACTCAATTTGGGCGCCATACCCTTTGGCGTGGGGCCACCGCCATCGCTTCGGCCCAAGCCGAAAAAAGCAGAAAAGGAAGACTCCGAAGCTGAAGGTGACGATGGAGAGGGCGATATGGCCGAGGATTCATCGGCACCAAAAGAGTCCTCGGCCGACAAGGAAGGCGACACGAAACGCAAAAAGGGCGAGATGCAGCATCTGAGCATGGGACGGGCTACAATGAACGCCCGTCGGAGACGACCAAGGAGTCTCAAGGCTGTGGCGCTGGCACATGTTGGCGGAAGTCACATGGCTTCAGGCAGTCGGGCAAGACTTGCCAAGTCGTCAACCGGAACCAAGTCTGCCGATGATAAGGACGCGCGCGCACTTGGCCATGTGAATCCTGTTTCGGTTGATGACAAGGACAATGCAGACTCTGAGCGAAAGAAGGTGCATAAGAGCGAGGATAGTGACGATGCGGAGCTCGAGGACCGCAAGAAAGCCACCAAAAACGACAATGTTGACGAAGAAATAGAAGACGACGACAACGACAACGACGACGACGACGATGACAACGAAGAAGAAGAAGACGTGGAAAAGGAGAAGAAGCACAAGAAGAAGAAGCACAAGAAGAAGGACAAGAAGGAGAAAAGCAGCTCGCGTCGCAGCAGTCGCAGCTACAGCCACGACCTTTCGGACTCCAGCAGCGTCGCCGACGCCCCGGCCAAAACGTCTCCCGATGTCGCGAACTCCGCCGACTCCGACATCGACGAAGACGACCTTATCTGACTGACCTGAGCCATACTACTACGTACTACATATTCTACACAACTTCCTTCCCACCTCCCCCCCAGCTCGTCTACCAGCCACGCTCACCCTCGCTGCTGCCCCTTTCGACATACTTGCAGCCAACTTGCTACAGCCACTTGCAGTGCCACTGATCGCCCTCCTCGTTGCACAAGCCCGGCCGCGCGCTTTCACGCCAAGCACGCGGCGCATCCGCCACCGGTCGGTGTGCAAGGCTGCGCAAATTGCGTTGCGCAGCCTCTCTCTCCCTCTTTCTCTCTCCAAAAAGCCGCATCCGAAGCCGGCTCCGGCCGCGCGCAAGACCCCGCCCGCGCGGCGCCGCGGCGCCCGGCGAGAGCCCCGAGAGCCCGAGAGCCCCGAGAGCTGCGCTGCGCTGCGCTGCGCTGCGTTGCGTCGAGCGGCGGCGGAGCGGGTCTTGGAGGCGAGAAAGTGGAGTGGGCGAGGGCAGCAAGGAAGTACGAAATCAGCAGCGCGTGCCGCTCCGCCGAGAGAGGAAAACAAGGCCAGGGGAGAGGCGCGGGTCGCGCAGAGCTCCAACGCGGCGCGCCTCTCGCGGTGCAGGTGGTGCCGCGGCGCGCGCGGAGGCAGGGGAGGAGGGCGGGCGGGAAGCACGCGCTCGGACGCACCTCGGACCCGCGCGGGCGAGCGGAAGGCGAGATGGGGTGCACGTACTATGTGGTCAAGAGCATGATGATGACGGCGCTCAAGGGGTTCTTCTCGAACGGCGTGGAGATCGTCAACCAGGACAACATGCCCAAGGACGGCCCCGTAATCATTGTGGGAAACCACATGAACCAGTTCGTGGACGGCATGGTCATGATGAAGACCGCAGGACGGCCAGTCTCCTTTATCATGGCAGAAAAGTCTCTGCACAAGCCGGTTGTAGGACCCGTCGCACGCGCGCTGCACGTGGTCCCCGTTGTCCGGCCGCAAGACAAGGCAGTGCCCGGCCAGGGTCTAGTGATTGGCATTGATATCGAAACGCGCAAGATCTACACTCGAAATGGAAACCTCCTCGACGATTGTGCGCAGCCCGGCTGCAGCGTAGCCATCAAGGGCGTGGGCCAGGTTGTGGTGGCATCCGTCGAGTCCGACGACGAGCTGACCTTTAAGCCACCGCCTGAGGATAGTCCTTTGAAACTTGAGAACCTTTCCACAGAAGGCATGTCATTCAAGGTGGTGCCCAAGATTCCGCAGCACGAGCTGTTCGAAAAGGTATTCGACAAGCTTCGCAACGGCGGCACGATTGGCATCTTCCCCGAGGGAGGCTCGCACGACAACAGCACATTGCTGCCTCTCAAGGCGGGTGTGGCGGTCATGGCGCTTGGTGCTCGTGCCCAAGGTATCCCGGTGCGCATCGTAGCCGCGGGCATCAACTATTTGGGCGGACATCATTATCGTAGCAATTGCTTTGTGGATGTGGCGCCCCCACTCGAGGTAGACGATGAACTCGTGGAACAATATACGAACGGTGACAAGGTTGCCGCGGGCAATGCTCTCCTGGAGAAAATCAACAATCAGCTGGAGAGCGTGCTCTTTCATGCGCCCACGTACAAGGAACTCAAGGCGCTGCGTATTGCGCGGCGCATGTATCAGAACAATATCAAATTGACGAGCGAGGAGTACGTTTCGCTGGGAACTCGGTTCTCGCGCGCATACACGGTATGGAGGTCGGACCCAGAGTTCCAGCGTCTCTTGCACGACATCCACCTGTACGCCAAGTTCGCTTGGGCTCAGGGCTTGACGGACAAACAGGTTGCAGAGCTTCCGCCTCTGGGCAGCTGCAGCACGCTGTTGCGCGCGTGGGTGAACCTGCTCGCAACCTTTGCAATGTGCATTTTCGTGCTGCCATTCATTCTCCCCGGTCTCGTGCTTGCGGCACCGATCCCGTTGCGTCTGCGCTGCACCGTAAAACGGGAGATGGCAAAGGCGCTCGCCGGATCGTCTGTCAAGATTGCCGCTCGTGACGTCGCGGCCTCGCAGGTGGTCATGCAAAGTGTGGTCATGATCCCTACGCTTTTGCTCGTGTACACCGTGCTCGGGCTTCTGCTCATGTTCTTCCTCTGGCCATACAAGGATACGGACACGGGCGTTTGGCACGACTTTTTCGTTTCTTCTGCGTGGTGGCTCGTTCCTCTCCTTTTTCTTCTGCTCTTCCCGGTGTATACGTTCTACGTGTGCGTTGGTCTCAGTGAGGTGTTGACGCGCAGACTGCGTCATGTGCCGAGTTACTGGCTGGCCATCACCTCGTCGTGCAAGCGACGACACCGGAATCCGGCCGAGATGTTGCGCCAGGACCGCAAGCGTCTTGTTCTTCGCGTGCAGACCTTTGTCGAGGAACACATCAACCAGATCCCAGAATGGGCTGCGAATCGCGTCATTTCTCCCTCGGAGATTCGCGACCGCCGATCGCAAAATACGCTGCGTCTTTTGGAGTCGGGCGATTTGGAACCCTCCATTTCGGGCGATGGTCTTGGCGTCTCGACCAAGACTCTCGTCTCACTCGAGGTTCTCGAGGAGGAAGACGAAGAGCCCGACCTCGAGAGTCCCGTGGCCAAGGAACTCTGACCTTTGAAGGTTATACTTTTTAAAAAGAAGAGGGGGGGAGGGGGTGGTTTGCTTAGAATTGGGCAAACAATGCAAAAGCCCTGGTGAGCCGTCGTCTGAAGTGAGTGAATGAGAGTAAATCGATCGTGTGCTGTTGTTGTTGATTCTTGCTTTGCTTGTTTGGTTTCTTGCCGCTTCTTTTGACAGATAGGACAAGACAATGCAGAAGAACGCTAACTTTGAAAATGATTAGCTAACAACTTGTGTCAAATGTGACAAGCTGACCTGTAAACAAGCTAACTCTCACATACAACATTCAGATTGAGAGCTTTTCAAGGTCAAACGGGGCGTATTTATTGGAGCCAAAAGCAAATATTGAGGCGCAACGCGGAGTCATTGATTGCTGAGCTGGGCTCGACCAATTCCACGTCTCAACTTTCAAGAACAGAGCTCAGCCCTGAGGTCATTCAGAAAACTCTGATTCGACCCATTTAAACGACAGCACCATTTCCCCCCATACAAAGGCCATCTTCAGCTCATCATCAACAACACAGCGCTTCATGGCATTGCCCAACACAACATCTCGAGTCCTTATGACCGGAGAGCGTCACTTTTTGAACCAAAGAAGGGGTTCAACCGTCAAACGTGCTCTTGTCATCCAGTCGCGCTCTCCATAGTATGAAGCCAGCACAGGTTGGCCTCCTTTTCGGGAGATTGCAATGTCAATATCACCTTCGATTGCGCGGGAGAGCGAGGATGACAAAGGTGCCAGTATACCACGAACACGCCACCTGCAATAGAAGCAAGCCAATAAGCTGAAAGCCACAAAAGGGGGTAATGCAATCAGTAGAGCCCGAAAAACGATCGACGAAGCATTGCAGAGTCAGCATACTTTGCGTGCGCAACGCAGAAAGAACGTGCGAAACGCAGATAGCTCCCGATACTGTGGCCAGAAACTGCAAGTATACGTGGCCCGAGAAATTGGGCGACTTGAAGGGTTCTGAGAGAGGTCACGATTCAGACAAATAGGCTTCACCCGTCCTTATTCAGTAGCGGATGAAAGGCCGATCTGCATGAATGAAATGCAGCGTGTCAATAGCACGAGCACTCTTGCACAGATCAGATGAAAGCGATGAATTGACAAATGCAGCAAAAGGCCGGTTGCACGCAACTTGAAAGGGGCCAGCTAGCTGGCTATCTAGCAGCGAGGAGGCAAGGAAGGAGCGGGAAACATCGTCAGCATCATCTCCTTGGCAGCCGACCGAGAGCTAGCAATAAGGCTCGGATAGCGATCCTCTCCGCTACGTCCATCAAAGCCTCGGGAGAAATGAGCTTCGAGCATCGCGAGCAGGCATCGCGATGAAGCAGCCTCGTATACCACTTTTCAACTCGCGTGCATCGCTCGGGCGACTAGAAAGCACTTTGCCTGGTGTGTATGATCGGGCGAAAAGCGGGACCTGGGCCGACAAAAGGGGAAATGTAAGTACTGCCAATTTCTCAAGGCATGGCGGGGCAAAGTAAATTCGGTTTCGTGCAATGACCTGGACCGGGTGTCGTTATGGCGCGTGCAGGAGGTTGCGGCTCGGAACTTTGGCGATCGATCTGTGGACGGACTTCAAACGAGCGAGTGTCCACACCTCTACTCTGGACAGAATGTAGCGCCTGGCGACTTGTGGACCGATTACTACTGCACGCGTGCTTCCGTCTTGGACTCGCTGGATTGGGAAGGCAAAGGCAGTTTCACACTCGTAAAGAGGCCGGCCACACGGGACACGAGGAGAATAATCGGGAGGGACGGGTCCGTTCGCAATCGGTCAGCTCATGAGGAAGAATCATGGCGTGAGGCCTGCTGCAGCTGCAGCTGCTATTTCTGGGGTCATCTTTTGGAAACTCGAAATACTTTTTCTTGCGTGCTACAGCTGGCAGTGTCCATGGTGGCTGGCCAGCGCGATGGTTCGCGTGCTCGCTCAAGTGCCACTTTCAAGCCCCCACTTGGGCCTGGCGGATGCAGTTTTCGTTGCTTGTGCTCGTGGGGTCATGGAGGCTGGCTGGCTCGCTGGCTGGCTGGCTAGCTTTTGCTGATGTTGTAGCACGAGCGACGAACAAAGCACGAGCGAGCGGCGACGGGGTCAGAATCCGAAATTAAAAGGAGACAAGCCAAGCAGGCTTGCGTTCAAAATGTCTCTTTCCTGCCAAAGAGCTGAAGGAAGCATTGGGGTTCAATTGGCTTGCCGATTTTGTCAGAGAGATTGCTGTCGATTGACCAGTCGTGATCGAGACTTTCACGCCGCTACAGTAAGACGGAGGGTTGAAAGACGATGACTTATTGTGGCATTGGCCTGCAAGTAGGTCCTGAGCCTTGCAAAAAGAAGCGATGCGGCCAGGCAGCATTTTGGTGAAATTCTATTCTCTGCGGCCATCACAACGCATGACACAGCACTTTGCAGCTTGCACCAGTGTCTGTGAAAGCTGGAAACGACCGTTGCGTTCTTGCTATAGCTCGCAGTCTCACATCAATGCCAGGAAATATGGTTTTTCTTTTTCACCGAGGTGGTTTTCTTTTGCTGCCGGCCATGCAACGTACATCGATCGGTGTGACTTACATTTGCATTCTTTCGTGTGTAGGAAGAGGCTCTGCTTCCTCTAGAGACTGCCGTCGGCCCTCCATGACTTGGCCTGAACTACTGCCAGGCGTCCCGGCCGGCCCCAGCACGGGTTTTTCGTGCGCTTGACGGCGCATTTTCGGGTCACTTTATTTTACGATGGAAGTCGAGTCTCACTTTCTTGCTTGCCCATCTCACAACAGCTTTTCTTGGCCTTCAGTCCACAGTGGTGTCGAATGAACCTGCCTGACCAAGCCACTAGCCTACCACCGTTCACTCGCTTGATTGATCCCCTCCTCCTCTTCCTGCTGCTGCTGCTGCTGCTGCTACTGCCGTTGTTCTTGTCACCATTCATCTGGCTGATGTAAGTTAAAGTTGTTCCATCGCGATTTTGGGCACTTTGATCAGGTCCGGATTTCGTCTCCGCTCGACCATTTGCCGGGCGCGAGTCTCGCAGATCTTGGTCGGATTTGCGCCTTATGCGCGAGCATGCAAACTTGGTCCCCCTCCCTTCCTGGCCAGCGAGCTTGACGCCATTTTTTTTTCTTTCTGCATCTGAGCACTTGCATCTTAGCACTTGCACTGCACGTGTTGTCCTCGACTGGCAGCTGTCAAAAGTTTCATTTTCATCCACCGACTTGCGGTTTGTCGCTCCCATGAAAGATGGTATATGACACCAGTTTCACGAGATGCCTGCATAGATCTATAGGCTCAGACTTGACTTTCGCCCTGGAGCCTACCGCGATTCGCTCTGAGATCTGACCCCGCCTGCCGCCACACCACTGCTTTGACGCCGCGCCTCCGTTCTTCTTCTTCTTACTGGTACCTTTCCCTGTCGCTCCAAAGCGAGCATCACTTGTGATCGATGCACGAATGATGAATAAGAGCGAGCAAGGCCGGCGCTTTGCCCAATTTTCTTCCATTCATCCTCTCGACCGATCGATCGATCGGTCATCTTCGCTTCACGCCGTCTGACCGCGCCTGCGCGCACTCACGCACGATCCATTCCCGCACGCCCGCGCACTCCACAAGGTACGCCCGCCCGGTCGCCCCCGGCACCTCCTTCCTCGCCGCCCTTTTCGCATTCTCAACGACGCCATCCGTCCCACTCACTCCTGCTGGCCGCTGGGACGCGCGCCGCAGCCGCGCCACGACCCCGCAGCCACCACATCTGCACGCGCTGCGGTGAATCTCCCCGCAGCGCATCGGAAGGACCGACAAGCGCCCGGGCTGCGGGGTTAGGGGTTCAGTGCGGCGGCGGGAATTCTGGCTGATAATTGCGCCACGTGCCCTTGCTTCCAGTTCCGGAGCGGAGCGGGAAGGCGCGGCCGGAACAGGCGAGTTCACGATCGAGGAGGAGAATGTGAGCAAGGAAAGCGAGAGACTCCTCGGAGGGTGGTGGGCGAAAAAGGCGCGAGGAAGAAAGACGGCCGGGTCACGCGCATCAAGCGAGGCGGAAACGGCAAGCAGCAGCCGTGGCCGGCCGGAAGGATGGAAACCCGCGGCAGACGGGCGGTTTCTTGGTTTTGGTTGGTTGTTCGAATGTCGGATGCGGCCGGCCTTCCTTGACTTGGTCTTCTGCCGCTTCTCGGGTGGTGATATGTATGACTGTGTGTGGACAGCGTCGGTGGTTATACGCACGGACGCCGCATCCAATCTGGCCGGGAGTGTCCACACCGTCGTCGCACAGGCGGCCTAGCGATGCGCTTCGGGTATCGCTGTCGAGTGTTCCGAGGCGAAGAAAGGACAGCGCGAGTCTTGACCAGCCAAAGATGAGAGTCCCTCCGAGGCCACGGCCCGGAGGAGCCCGTCCCGCGACTTCAGACGGAGCCTCCCTGCTGGTTGCGTTGCGAGCAGCAGCTGCAGCTGCAGCGGACTCGCAGACTCGGGGTATTCGGCCGGCCCCTTTCAACTCGAAGAAAGACAGACCTAACTAACGAAGAAGAAGAAAAGGGCGGCGAAAGAGAGCAAGTTGGGTATAGGTAAGTCAAGTCAATCCAGGGCAAGGCAAGGCAAGGCAAGGCAAGAAAGCGAGCGACACTGTAATGAGTGCGCGCGCCTGCGACAGAGTGTGCCGGCGCGACTTCGCTGCGACTGGCCGGACGGACGAGCGAGGAAGAGTTGAGGTTGAACGAGCGAGGGAGGGAGGAGGGAGGCATAAAATATGGAAGGAGGGAGATCTTGCGAGGGAATTCGGACCTTGCTCGGCGAATCGTCGGCGCGCGATGATGCGATTTTGTGAGAAAGAACCCGGCGCCGCCTGAGTCTCCCCTGCCCCCCTCCGCGCGCTGTCAACCCCCGTTTATCCAGGGGTACGAAAGAGCCCACATGCGCCCAAGTGCGGGCCAGTCCTCCCACCCCTTGCCGAGTGGGAGCCCCCTGGCGGCGGTCGAGCTGTGGGTGCGCGCCTCCAAGTGCCGCCCCTGCTCCTGCGGCCTTTCTCTCGCGCCTCCGCAGGCCGCCCTCGCTCGCTCCTCGAGCCCGGCCGCGGCCCGCTCGCGCCCTCGCGCTTCGCTCTCCCCCTCCGTGCGTCCATCCATGCATGCGGCCATCCGCGTCCCGGGCCTCGCGCGCAGCAGCGCCCGGCAGGCAGGAGCGGCGTCTCGCAGGCGTCTCGCAGGCGTCGACCGGGGCTTCCCGGTGGCGTACGCAGCGCCGCTCCAGCCCTCCCCCGTTCTCAGCAAGCAAGCAAGCAGAGCAGCCGCCAAAAAAATCCATCACACAACCAGCAGCACTGAGGCCGAGCGGTGCGGATCGCGCCCTCTCCCTCCTTCCCGCGCTGGCCAGCCTGCTCGCAGTGTCGCCCCGGTGGTGGGTGGGATTGGCGTGCGCGCCGTGTGCCGCAGCCCGACCCGGCGTGACGAGAAAAGCAGAAAGAAGGACCCAGCGCAGCCTCGAGTCGCAGTCGCGCGTGCGCCGCGCCCAACGAACGCGGCGGCTGCAAATCAATGCGGATGGAGGCAGCGCGCATGCACGGAGGCTGGCGCACGCGTGCGCCGGGGCGGCCGGCGGCGGTTGCGCGGTCCAGGATGCGCTGCGCCGGGAGGGCCGCGCGGGCGAATGCCGGGGCTGGCTGGGCGAGGCCTGGGCTCGGCGTGGCTGGGCGAGGATTGCGGCGACGGCGACATGCTGGCTGATGAGCGCGGGGGCCGGTGCAGACAATCGCCCGAGGAGAGCGGGGCGAGCGAAGCCGAGGGCGGGCGGCTGCGGCGCAACGAAGATCGTGCGGCGCATGCTCGCTGCTACATCGTGCAGTGCAGTGCGTGCGTGCGAGCGGGCGGGCGGGCGGTGCATTCTTCGACGTCGATGCCGTCGACGGTGCCCTGCGATGCGATGCGATGCGATGCGATGCCGTGCGGTGCGAAGAAGACGATGCCATGCGATGCGATGCGAAGAAGACGATGCCGCGAACGTGGACCCCGTGCACGCACACGCATCGCACCGCATCGCACCGCATCGCGCGAGGATCGACAGTTGGAGCGACGGACGGCGGCACGGGCCCGCGGCCGACTGAGCAAAGTGCGGGCAGCCAGCTTGACAGCAGCCACACTGCCAGCTGCAGCTGACTGACGTTCGCCGGAAGCAAGCCAGCCAAAGAAGAAGAAACAGAAGAAACAGAAGAAACAGAAGAAGAAGGGAAATACAGCAGCCAGCTGCAGCGCGGGATTCTGAAAAACATCCCGCGGGGACGTGGCGAGATCGTCCCAGGCGGCGCAGCTCGTGGCTGTGGACGGCAGGCAGCCGCTGCCGCGCCGAGAAAAACGCCCGAGCCGGCCCAAGCTCCGCCGCCCGCGCCCGACATTCGCCGCCGCCCGAGCCCGCTGGAGTCCGCGGCCGAGAGCGAGCCGAGCAACCGAGCAAGCTAGCTTGCTCGCTCGGTTGGTTGGTTGGTTGGTTGGTTGGTTGGAGCAGAATATGAGCTCAGGCCGAGCGCGTCCAGCCTGAGCTTGAGCTTGAGCTCGAAGAAAAGTTGACCAAAGCAACCTGGAAGGGAAAAAAGAAAGAAAAAAAGTGGCTGTCGGGGACGGAGGCTCCGTGTCCCAGCCGGTTTGGCTGGCTGCCTGGAGCGAGTTGACTTGCGCTCGCGGAGAGGGCTGCAGAGTCCAGTTTGCGCAGACGTGCGAAGCGGGCGGGCGGCTGCGCCTCGCGATCATGCAGCCGCTGCAGGCAGCTGCAGTTGAGCGCGGCCTTGGACAGGCCAGCGAGCTGCCTGCCGTGCCACGCAGGCGATGCGACTTGAAAGAAAAAGAATGAGCGGCGGGCTTGGAAGGCGCGGGCAGGAAGGAAGAAAAGGAAGGAAGGGAGGAAGAAAAAGGAAGTCAGCGCAGCTGAGCACGCCAGTCGGTTCGTTGGGAAGAACGGCGGGAGAAGTGCCGGAAAGTGGAGCGAGGAAAAAAGCGGCCGGCCTAGGAGGCAAACAGACAGACAGACAGACAGACAGGCTCAATCCCTTCCCTTCCTCTGCACGAGCAGCCCATCCCATCCGGACTTTCTTTCCCGCGTCTGTGCTGCGTGCAAGAGCTTGGACGGAAAGAAAAGAAAAAAGAAAGAAAGGAAAAGCGGAAAAAAGAAAAAAGGTAGCCGGAAGCAAGGAGGGGACGGGGGCGCACTGTCCAGCGGCGGGCGCAAGTTCCCAGAAGGGGCCAGGGAGGACGGGTCCCGGATGTACCTGCGTCGCCTCTCCACGGGCCAGGCCAGGCTAGGCCAGGCCAGGCTTGGCGCTTGCTTGCTTTACTTGCTTGCTTGCTGGGTGGCTGCAGATGCTGCCTTGGAGTCGGGACAAACAAAGAAACAAACAAAAGCAAACAAGCAGGAGCAGGAGCAGGAGCCGAAGCCAAAGCCAGGCCCAGGACAAAGCAAAGCAAAGCAAACCCGAAACAGCCCAACCAAGCCGCTCGAACAGAGCAAGCAAACCCGAATCGATCAATTGAGTGAGCAGAGCAGAGCAGCCGAGCAAACTAAACTACAGCAACCATGCTGGGCCAAGAGGAGGACAACACGTCCATGGACATCACGGCCGCGCAGTCGGTTGCCAACAAGAAGCCGACCACCGGTAACGTCACTCCCGCCGAGGTCTCGCCTCTCCCCAGCGATGCGCCGCAGCGCAAGCTCAACGCGTACACGCTTCTCATCCTCCTTGCCGCCATCCTCGGTGGCATGATCTTCGGCCTTGATATTGGTACCGCCGCCACCATGTCGAACCGCTACTTCCGCCAGGAGATGGGCATCCCTGTCCTCGAGCCCGGCCAAAAGGACTCGGACGAGACCACGAACCAGATCTCCCAGTTCACCTACATTTTCCACATCGCCACCCTCGTTGGCGCACCTTTTGCCGGCTACATCACTGATCGCCTCGGCCGCAAGCTGGTCATCAACCTTGCCGCTGCCATCTTCCTCGCAGGCTCCATCTGGCAGGTCCTTGCCGGTCTTGTCAACCCGGACTTTGCTTGGGAGAGCGTCATCCTCGGCCGCGCCGTCGGTGGCATCGGCAACGGCTTCATCCTCACCATGGCTCCTGTCTACACCGCCGAGCTCGCCCCCGCTGAGTGGCGTGGTAAGTCCATCACCTTCTTCCAGCTCGCCATCACCATCGGTATCTTCGTCATGGCCATCTACAACGAGCGCATGGAGGACGTCGAATGGGGCTGGCGCCTCGGCATTGCCCTGCAGTGCATCCCCTGCGCCCTCATCATTCTCCTCACCGTGACTGTGCTTCCCGAGTCCCCTCGCTGGCTCATCAAGATGGGCCGCCACGACGAGGCCGAGACTGCTCTCCGCAAGCTTGCTGCCGGCACCCCGGAAGCCGACAAGGCCGTCTCCTACGAGATGAACCAGATCCGCGCCGAGGTCGATGCCGAAGAGTCCGTGGGACAGGGTACCTTTGGCGAGCTCTTCCAGCGCGAGAACCTCCCTTCGCTTCTCTGCGGTGCTGGCGTCGCCTTCTCCCAGAACGTCACCGGCGTCAACTTCTTCATGTCTTACGCCACCACCCTCTTCAACTCGCTCGATCTCGACCCCTTCACCTACGATCTTGGACTCAAGGCTGTCAACGTGATGGCTACCTTCATTGCCCTCCCGCTTATTGACCGCATGGGCCGCAAGTTCCTCACCGTCTGGGGCACCTTCTTCACCGTCGTTGCCTTCTTCCTCATTGGCATTGTCATTGTCGGCACGGGCGTCGACGTCAACGTCACGGATGCCGACAGCAAGACCCGCTCGGTCCAGCTCTTCTGTGTTGCCATGGTCTTCCTCTTCCAGGTCGTCTTTGCCTGCACCCTCGGCCCGCTCGGCTGGGTCGTGCCCTCGGAGGCCTACCCGCTCCGCCTCCGTGGTGTCGGCATGTCCTTCTCCGTCAGCTCCAACATCTTCACCAACATCATCCTCGGCGACGTTGGCTACCTTGCCATGTACAGTGCCACCAGCCTCCAGGCCATGATGTTCATTTGCGTTGGCCTCAACCTTGTTGTCACCGTTCCCACGGTCATCTTCCTCCAGCCCGAGACCAAGGGTCTCTCCATGGAGGACCTCCGCAAGGTCTTTGCCTACGAGAAGGGCGGCAACGCCGACAAGGGCCACGGTACCCTCGGCGAGTTCTACGCGCGCAACTTCAAGCAGACCATGCAGATCTTCACCTGCCGCGCTGCCGACACCTCCATGGGCATGGACCGCTTCAAGAATGCCCCCAACCCTTCCGTCTAAGCGTGGAATCAATAAGCGCACTTTCGGAATGGCGAGCCCTCTCCGTTCGCGATGCTTGTCATGGGGAAATGAGACAGCTAGCAAGTCTGCTGTTTCTCCTTTATTGCCTGCTTGCACCTCGTTTGGCCTTCGGGTCGCTCCCTCCCTACGTTGCTTTTTCTGTTCCTAATTTCTGCCCGGTCTGCAGAATACCTCAGCAAGCTGTGTGGCGCCTCGCTTTTTAAGTCCGCACGGCTGTTGGGTTTCTTTGCTCTCTCATGGATCGAACACGTGATGCATGAGAACGCATAGCACGGCCCTCGGCATCTTCAACCCCCTTTCAATTATAACTCTATTTTGCGATACCAAACATTCACCACAAAATACAGTGCCTCCGCTTCTTGCATATGCTGCTTGAAAAACGAAGAAGAAAGGGTTGCGAGCAAATATTGACGGATTGAGAGGGAGATGCCCCTAAGCATTTTGAAGCAGGCTCAAATCGCTCAATTGAGATGGAGGCGCTTGCGTCGCAAAAAAGCATTCAATAGAAGCGCATGAAGATGAGACACACCGTTTGGAAAAGTATTGCCTCAACAGATGTTTTTTTCGAAAGGAGAACGAGATCCTTTCCTGCTGCCTCTGTGACCGCTAACTAGTGAATTTTGCAAAAGCATAGTTCGGGAAAGCCAAAGAAAATCAACGCAACTTGCGAAAAGCCAACAATTGCGCAAAACGCAATACGATCGGGGCGTCCGCGCGCGCGAGCTGCGAGATACCGTTTGGCGCCGAGGAAAAATACTAGAACGGAATCTCGCCCGCTTCGGGTCCTGTCAAAGCAGGTATGATTGTTGGCAACATAGCATCGCAAAGAAGCTACCTGCCTCGCTTGCCGAATACTTCTCGCTCGATGCCACTTTCATGCACCGGTGGGCAGTCCTCCTCCACGAAGCGGCTACGTCCTCACCGCGAGCCGGCCCAAGTCTTCGCAGCGAGCTGGTCTGCCCCGTCCTCTGCTTCTGCTCCTTGGCAGCAGACACATACTTGCTGCCGTCGTCGCGACCCGCGCCCGACGTGCCGAAGTTGCAGTTCTGCTTCGGAAAAGCAGAAATGCTTCGTCTTGACTGTGAGCGCACCTGGGTAACGCATCATCGCGCGCAGGTCTTGGGTGACGCGCCACCGCATCGTCGCAGGGGGGTACTTTGCGCAATTTAGATGCATGCATTGCGGGGCGCAAAGGGGTAATACTAGCACGTATCACTCGTATACTTCTAAAGTACCCCGAGGACGCACCAATTTTTGCTACCCGCGTATGCCACTCAACCTGGGGATGAGTGCTGGCTGCTGCTGGCGCGGACGCGTGAAAGTGGAGAAAAGGAGATGGTCCATGAAAAAAGATGGGAGAATACGCGGAAAGACGAACAGCGTTGAAGAAGGAAGGACCTCGAAGTGAAGAAAGTCCTCGCGGGAAGATGACTCTGGAGGGGTATAGGCCTCGGCAGAAACGTCAAAGTCACTTGCAGAAACACAATCAGCGAGTATGAAAGCCATGGGACCTTCAGAAGAAAGAAAAGTAGTACTTGTACCTGGAGAGAGATGACGAAAGTAGTGTATGTAATTGCAAATGCATGACACTGGCAAAGACGAAAGTGGATGCCCTCGAGCCCAGTCTTTATGTTGCAAGCACGATTCTGGGTCATAGAGACGGAGAAAGGTGCGCCGCGAGCTTTTGACTACGCGGTCGTGGTGGCGTTGCTCCCTCGTTTACAAGCAACATGCACGAATGAGCTGTGTATTGCTCGCATGACATTGCTTCTGAGAGTTGCTTTGCCTAGCGGCAAGCGAAGCCATGCCTGTTACTACTCTGGCCGATCTGCAAGCTTGAAGGCAACGCAGCATCGCGTCTGTCCCCACGACGACCGCATCGCACCAAGGCTGGGGTTATGGATCCCGAAAACCTGCCGCGGATCGCGTGGCACGGTAGCCAGAACCCGCCTCAGCCTCTCGACGCGAGCGCCGAACACTGGTGAAGGATAATCGATCGCCAGTGGCAGGCTTCCTGTTCGGCGGCAGCTGCAGCTGGCGCCGCTAACCCACGGTCGGAGAGCAAATATCAGATCCGTCTTTCGGCCTGTACCCTCTGCAGCTGCAGCTGCGCTGGCAGCAGGCAAGAGTGAACTGTGTTCTCGCTGCCGACAGTGACTGCGACGCCAAGTCGTCAAGTCGATCGGCAGCAATCTCTGCGGGCAAGCGACCAACCAACCAACCAACCAACCAACCAACCAACCAAGCGATCGACCTGCCGTTCGTCAGTCATATTTTTTGCAGATGACGAGTGTAGTCAGGCTCGGAGGCTTGCTCTCTGCCACAGACGCATTCTCGCCAATGGCTCTGCTCTGCGGCTTTTGAAAGAGCGAAGAAGAAAAGGAAGAACAAACAAACGAATGGACGACTCGAGCTGTCGGCAAGGGACAACTGTCTCCAGGCCGCTCCTGCCGCTGCCGCTGCCGCTGCCGCTACAGCTTTTGCTGCCAGGCCGACAAGTCTGCGAGCGGATCCATAGCTCGCTCGCTCGCTCGCACGCAAGCTCGCCGCAATCAGCTGCACCAGCGGTCGAAAATCGATGAAGAGCAAGTTCGTACAGTCCGTTCTCGCTTCCTGCATCCTCGCCGCCTCGTCTCGGCCCTCCCAAGGCTTCTCGCCGCGCCTTAACCTGCCATGTCTGTCGCAGTCGCCGTCGTCGTTGCCGTGCCACAGGCAAAGCTAAAGGCTGTCTCGATCGTTCGCGCCGCACTGCTGCCGCTGCAGCTGCCGCTGCGGGTGCGCCCCACAGCCGGACCGCCTCCCTCCATACTACGTCTACGCGGAGGGAGGAGACGCTGGGAAGACTTCGGGCGAGTCGCCACCACGGCGGCGAGGGCGCTGCTGCTGCTGCTCCTGCTGCTGCTCCTGCTGCTCGTAGCGACGCCGGAGTGGCGGCTGCGACGCGAGCGGCAGCGGCTTCGAAGGCCGTCGGGGCGCGCGCGGGGGATATTTCTGGCTCCGCCGCGGCCGGCAGCAGCCAGCAGCAGGGCGGTCTGCTCTGAATCGCGGAATTCAGCCGGCAGCCAAGACCGCCGAGAGCTCTCCCGGAAACTGCCGCGTTCGTGCGCGCGGCGAGGCGCGGCTGGGCTGGGGAACAGAAAGCGTGAAGCTCGCTGCCGTTGCGTGTCGCTGTGGCCGGCGAGGCGCGAGGCGCCGAGAGGCAGCGAAGCGAAGGCGGCGTGATCCATTTCGCGCGCGGCTGGGGACCCGACCCGGAGGAAGAGAGAGAAAAGGGGGTATAACTTGCTTTGCAACTGCAACTACCTGACCAGGTCTCGCCGCCGCAGGCTGCACGTTTGTATGTCATGCATGTCTGTATGTCACAGCGCTTCCACGTTTGACCGACCATGGCAAGTCGCGCAAGGCTTCACAATGTCAAGCCATCGTGCACGGAGCGACTCGAGCTGTCGTCCGCAAGTCGGCTCGACGCGACGCGACCCGGCCGCTTGCTACTTTCTTCGCGCCCGCCTCGAAATCGAAACTCCGATACTTCGATCAATCGATGACCAGCGGAGCCGCTCCGCTCCGCAGCCCAGCCCAGCCCAGCCCAGCCGCTGTCGCTTGATGTTGATGTCGCAAATCGTTGCAAATCTCATGGCACTTTCGTTTCAGCCGCGTCGGCTCGGGCAGTCCAGGACGGCGAGGCCGAGTGCGCCGCGCAGCTTCCCGGTCGCGGGCGCGGGAGCTTTCTCGGGCACATCCATCGGCACCGCGTCTGAATCGAGCGATCCTGGCCGGCCCTTCTCGCCGTGCGCCCCGCCCGGATGCGCCTTGAAATCGCCGCGCCGGCTGCGGCTGCGCCGTCCGCGGCTGGCTAACGCCGGCGGGGACCTCGCGCAACTTGCTGGACGCCGCGTATGCGAACGGAGGAGAGCCGTCCGCAGGCCAGCGGCCGCGTACGCGAGGTGCGGTGAGGACGTCTGCCGGGTCCGGTCCGGGAGCGGCAGCGGCTTGGCTACACACAGCCGCCATAGGCTTGGCCAAGCGCAAGATCATACTTTTCCTCTCCTCGCGCGACCCGAGCTCGGGCTTGGCTTCGCGCGAAACCTGCACCGGGAAGCAGTGGCAGCAGCAGCAGCAGTCCTCGTGACGGACGCGCGCGGGCGCGTGCGCGTGCGCGAACTTGAGGGTCGGGGTCGGGTTGAGGCCGGTCAAACGTGGCAGCAGCAGACAGACAGACAGACAGACCTTGGCCTCGGAAGGGGCACGCCACGAAGTGCCTCGCGCGACGGCGCGCGGCCGATGCGAAGTCGCAGTCGCTCTTGGTCGTCGCCGCGAACGGTGCGGATGATTGATCGACCATCAAGGTCGATCCGATCGAGGCCTCCGTGAGAGAGAGAAACCAACCTCAACATCATGACTTGACATCGCCAGAGCTTCCTGATGCGCGTATTCAGCTGCAGGATCTGATCCGACCGGCCGGAGCGGCACGACTCGCATCGCAGTGGCATCGCAGTGGCATCGCAGTGGCATCGCATCGCATCGCATCGCAATCGCAGTCGATGCCTCGCGCGGCGGCAAGTAAAGGCTTCGCCGAGGCGGGGATTGGACCAAGGAGGGACGCCTCGCTCGCTGGGCAATGGTCGCTGCTGCTGCGAGAACTGTCATTCACAGTCAACATTCAACTACCGGCCATCATCCATGGCGACCTGCCTTGAAGAGCTGTGCTGCCAGAACTCGTCGGAAGCACGAGGACAATCAAGTCCATCGTTGACAGTGGTGGGTGAGGGGAGGGACCTTCCATCTTTGGCTGTTGCTGCGGCTTTGGCTTGCGGGGACCTCTTGGGTCTGTCTGTCTAGCTGGCTGGCTGGCTGGCTGGCTGCTGCCTTGGCTTACTTACTTGCTTTGCTTGCTTTGCTTGCTAGCTAGCTAGTGAGGCGACCGCGAATCAGAAAAGTCGATTACCCATCCATCGATCCAGCCTTGGCCAGGCAGCGAGCGAAAGCAAAACCTCAACACCAAATCGCAAACGCAAGAAAAACAAAAGGCCTCGATCAAGCGAACAAACGCAAACGAGGGGAGCATCGCCAAACCATGCTCGACCAACGCGAAGAAGGCAATGACACCAGCCTGACCGATGTGCCGGCTGGCAAGAAGAACAACGCTGTGATCAACGACGCCATGCAACCCGCTGACAACGTCGAGAGCAACGAAGACTACAAGCACCGCCCCACCCGCCAGCTCAATGCCTTCACCGTCATCATCCTCATGGTCGCCATCTTTGGAGGTCTCATCTTCGGCCTCGACGTGGGCACCGCCGCAACCATGTCGAATAGCTACTTTCGCGAGGAAATGGGTATCCCCGTCCTCGTTTCCGGACAGTCGGACTCCGAGAAGACAACCGCGCAAATCTCCCAGTTCACCTACATTTTCCACCTCGCTTGCCTCATCGGCGCCCCCTTCGGAGGCTTCATCTCCGACCGCGTGGGCCGCAAGCCCGTCATCAACGCTGCTGCTCTGATCTTCATGGGCGGCTCCATCTGGCAGAGTCTTGCGGGCCTCATCTCCCAGGACTTCGCTTGGAAGAGCATCATTATTGGCCGCGCCTTTGGCGGCATTGGATTGGGCTTCATCCTCACCATGGCACCCGTGTACACAGCCGAGCTTGCCCCCGCCGAGTGGCGTGGTAAGTCCATCACCTTTTTCCAGCTCGCCGTCACCATTGGCATCTTCATTATGGCCATTTACAACCAGTTCATGGAGGACGTCAAGTGGGGCTGGCGTCTTGGCATTGCACTCCAGTGCATCCCCTGCCTCTTGACCATCATCATGACCTTTACCGTGCTTCCCGAGTCCCCGCGTTGGCTCATCAAGGTCGGCCGCTACGACGAGGCCGAGACGGCGCTGCGCAAGCTGGCCAAGGGCACTCCCAAGGCCAGCGAGGTCGTCAGCTTTGAGATGAACCAAATCAAGGAAGAGGTCGCCTTTGAGGCCGCCGCAGGCGAGGGACGCTTCAACGAGCTCTTTCAGCGCGAGAACCTTTCCTCGCTCATTTGCGGCGCCTCCATTGCCTTTTCCCAGAACGTCACCGGTGTCAACTGGCTCATGTCGTACGCCACCACGCTCTTCAACACCCTCGGCTTTGAGCCCTTTACGTACGATCTCGCCCTCAAGTCGGTCAATGTCGGCGCCACCCTGCTGGCCATCCCACTCATTGACCGCATGGGTCGCAAGTTCCTCACCGTCTGGGGTACCCTCTTTACCATTTTGGCCTTCTTCCTCATCGCTGTCGTCATTGTGGGCACTGGCGTCGATGTCAGCACGGACAACGGTACCAGCCAGACGCTTTCGGTGCAAATCTTTTGCGTGGTGCTTATCTACATTTTCCAGGCTGTTTTTGCCTGCACCATGGGCCCTCTCAGTTGGGTGGTCCCGCCCGAGTCCTTTTCGCTGCGCCTCCGTGGTGTCGGCATGGCCTTTTGCGTCAGCATGAACTTCCTCACCAACATTGTCCTCGGCGACATTGGATACGTTCGCATGTTCAGCGCCACCAACCTCCAGGTGGTGTGCTGGGTCCTTGTTGGCCTCAACCTCATCATTACGCTCCCTACCGTGATCATCTTGCAGCCCGAGACCAAGGGCCTCAACCTCGAGGATCTCCGCAAGGTCTTTGCCTACGAGATTGGCGGCAACGACGAAAAGGGCCATGGCACGCTCGGCCAATTCTTCAAGCGCAACGTTGTGCAGGCCGGCCAGATCGTTACCTGCCGCTCCGCAAACACCACCATTGGTTTCGAGCGCTTCCGCGGTCGTGCCCCTCCCCCGGTTGTATAAAAGCGAAAAGGAGCTCCCTCACGAGTCGGACGCCCGTTTTTCCCATCAACTTCTACTTTCTTCTTTTTATGTGCCTATTTGCAATCGTTTTCTTATCTTTTTACTTTTCTCTCTCTCCCTCTCTTATAACAAACTTGAGCCTACTTTCGACCAGTTCGCATGCTATCCGAGCCCAACCTCGTGCGAGGGGGAAGCACAAGTCGGTCGTTTCCTGTTACCCCATGATGGGAATGCTTCTTTCTGCTTTGCCTCGCGAACAACACCGAAAAGAGCCAAGCGCAAGAAACAGGATCCCTCCTCTAAATAGTGTTTGCATGCGACACCGTTCCATGTTCTTATGAAAAGTATCTTTAGTCTTCCCGGTAGTCCTCTCCAGCTTCATCCTCAATGACGTGCTTGAGTGACATTCGAATCTCCGTCTTGGGGTCTCCTTTGAGCGCGTCCGAAACAATCTCGCAGGCGACGGCAAGGTGCACGGACTCGAGCGCACCACGAAGCACTCCACACAACACATTGCTATACTTGAGTCCAGCGCAAGAGCTCGGAAGTGCCACAAAGTCTTCGAGTGGATTGTCATCAAAAACCAGCGTGCACTCTGTCCCGCGCTCGTTCCAGTTGTCTACATTGGGAACGGTGTTGAGAAACATCTTGAAGCCAACTTTGGATACCACGTCTGCCGTCTCTCGGAATGAGCCACATCGTGCAATGCCGGACTTGGCCAGCAATTCATCGATCAGCCGCAAACCAATATTATGACCCATCTCGTCGAGTTTCGCGTTTACTTTGTCGACATCCTCCATGTCGCGAACAAGCTGAGCCACTAGAGCGCCATATGTGAGCGTAAAGAGCTCCGCGTTGATCTTCTCCAAGTCATTGTAGCACGACTCTCCGAGTCGCTGGTTTCTCGACATGTTTCCCAGCCAGAACCGCGGCGAGCGTCTTTGTCACGTGTTTCACCCTTTCCCTTCGTCCAGCGCAAGAACTGGAAAGCGACAGAACGCAGGCAGCTTCTGCCAGCCTTGCCTGGCACTCCGCGCTCGCCTACCGCCCGTCGCGGCGCCCGCGCGGCCCCCAGGCGTGCGCAGCAAGTCTCCCACGAGCCGCTCGCCGGTCGGCGTCGATCCCCTCGCACAGCGCCAGAATGCCTCCTCCCTCGCGCTCCTCGACGCCGCCGCAGCGAAAGACGCACACGCGCCCGCGCGCCAGCAGCAGACCTCTCTCTCTCTCTGCGCCAGCTCGCCCACCGCCCGCGCGGCGGCGACGACGACGACGACGACGACGACGACGACGACGGCGACGGCTGCGACAATGATGCTAAATAAGATCGATCGATCGATCGACCCAGTCTAGATCCACCTCCGGGACCCTCAACCGGGGCCCCCAATTTCCTTTCCCGCGCAAGCGCTTTCTCCTTTTTCCCCCCTATTTGGGGTGCCTGGAGGCCCCCGATTGCAAAGGCCCGAAATGGAGATCGGATCAGATCACCTTGGCCGCGCCAGGTCGCGAGCACGGCGCGCACGCACGCACGCACGCACGCGGGCGCGCGGGCGGGGCGGGCGCGCGGGAGGGCGGCGGGCGCGCGCGGGGCCGTCGCGGAGGCCCAGCGGACCTCGCTCGGGCGGGCGGGCGCAGCGGACCTCGCGCGGGCGCGGGCACGCGCGAGAGGCGAGTCCAATCCACTTTCTTCCGAGGCTGCGGCTGCTGCTGCTGCTGCTGCTGCTGCTGCTGCCGCTGCAAGCGCTCGGCGCGGCGGACGCTGCGTAATCTCCTGCCGCTGCCGCTGCCGTTACCGTTGCCTGGCGTCTGCTGCCGAGCGCGGCACGGATTGATCGAAGCGCCCGCGCCGAAATTACCGCGTGCACGAGGAGGGAGGCAGGCAAACGTTGTATCGAGGCCAGAGCCCTTCTTGCGTGGTGCCTTGCCTCTCGCTCCACGGCGCGCTCGACTCTCGCGGTGGCACACGCCGCTGCCTGAACACTGCTGAAAAGCTAAGAAGCTCTCGAATCGACGAGGACGAGTCTTGGCGCGGGGGGCGCTTGGCCGAGTGTCGTCGTCTCCATTTTCCCTCAAGTTCGTACGTAGATCATCGCTCCAGCTCTCTGCTATACATACTCCTATCCTCTACACGGACGGATAACATCAGCGAAAATGAAGCGCCAAGCTCTGTTCGGACAATGGAAGACTCCGCCCCAGGTTCTCTATCCGTCGTCCGGCTCCGGCATGAAAAAATCTACATCTATGCCAGCATTCAACACCAACAACGGACCAGCACGCATGGACCTCGGCGACGGCTCGAACGAAGGCGCTGGACCTGGCATTGGTGCATCGCACGTATCACCATCGTACCCTCTTGATGACGGTCAAGACTTTGGCGACAGCTTCCTGGGTTACGACCTCGATGATGCAGGCGTTGCGTCATCGCAAACTCCGCCCACGCCCGTTCCGTATCATGCCGCGGGCATGTCCGGTCACGGAGGAGGCATGCCTGGTCACCGCTACCCCGGTGGTCCTAATGGTGCATCCTCTGCCGCTGGAGGGGCCGCTGGCTTTGCGGGCCCTGGCCTGCCCCCCAACGACATGCGCAAGGTGATGTCTCAGCAGGATCTCCACTCTCAGGCTCCGTGGCCAAACAGCCCAGAGAGTATGATGGACGTGTCTGCGAACGCAGCAAATGCTGCTGCCCATCAGCGCGGTGGCCAGGTTAGATTGGGCCTCCTCAAGTACGGTTCAGGCCGCCAACAACCAGGTGCTTCGGGGCCCTACGGTCTCGCCTCGCCATCTACATCCCTCTCCGGGTCACCCATGCCCGTCTCGCCCAGCTCGCCGCAAGATGCGAGTGACGGCTCCGGACACAGATCGCCGCGCGGGTCGCGAGGTACCGGCAAGCGCCGTGGCGAAAGGCTCGACCCTTCTGTCATCAGCGAGTCCTCGTCACATGCCCCGCCAGCCGCCAGTGGATACACCAACCCGAGGCATTCTCTCTTGTCGCAGAACGGCATGACATTCTCTTCGTCAATGCCGAGTCCCTCGGCAACAAGCCCCTATGCGGACGATGACTCGATGATGTCCGTGAGCGGCGATAACTCAGACAGGCGCGAAAAACGTCTTGCGCGTAACCGCGCCTCGGCCAAGATGCGCCGGCTCAAGAAGAAGACTATGACAGACTCGCTCGAGCTCGAAGTCAAGGACCTCTTGCGCAATATCGAATTCCTTCGACTCTTGGACACCAGACGACAGACGGGCACCGGGAAGGGGGCCACAGGCAGCCGCGCAAGCGCGCAGAGTAGCGGTCTTGGCACAACGGCATGTCCTTTCTCCTCGCAGGACATGCGCGACGCCTATGTGGCCTCGCGACAGCCCATGCCCATTTTCGATGAGCCCGGTATGGCCCCCAAGCCTCCCGCGGGTGCAAAGAAAACCCAAGAGGAGGAGGACGCCGCTGCCGTGCAGCAGCGCATCGAAGAAGAACTGGCCACTATCGACGATTCAGAGTTGTACAGAATGTTCTGGAAGAGCCTCGTGGCCGGCCCCACGCAGGACATGAGCGTATCGCGCCCACGTCGAAGGACTGCTACTGAAATGTTCACTGATTGGCAGACCGGCTGGCTTGACTACGTGCGTTCTTCGGGTGCCGAGAACGGAGCCATGTACCTACTTTTGGCGGACCGTCTTGCCGTTTCCGAAGCGGCCACACGGGCAACCAGTGTCCGTCGCAACACGGGCAAAAATCTATACTACCGCAAGCCAATGCCTGCTGGCATGCCTGGCGGTGCTGGCGTTGGAGCAGGTCTGGACCTCCACGCAGACGCCGACGAGCTTCCGCCCGCCTCGCTCTCTGCGCCCGCCAACAACACGACTACCGCCCCGCCCAAACCCAAGGGCGCCAGCGCTCGCCGTGGTGGCTCGGGCGCTTTCACGCAGCCTCGCAAGGTCCCCGGAATGGATATGATGCCACGAAGTAACTTGTACTCTGACGGCGGGGCCATTCCCGATGTCGACAAGATCGACCCGCCTCAATCTCCTGCGGATGTCCAGAAGCGCATCGAGGCGCTACGCAAGGACCTGCAAAACACCGTACATTTTACCGACGACCAGCGCGCTCAAATTCGCCAGCTTTCAACGGGCATGCAAAAGGAGCAGATTTGTCTCCAAGCCTTTGAGCGCATCATCACATCTCTTGCCGCCAATGAATGGCTCATGTTTCCTGCCATTGAGGAAATTCACGAGGGTTTCCGCGGAGTTCTGCACGCGTCCCAGATGGAAAAGTTCAAGGCATGGTCCATGCGCAATCTTGAGGCGATTCGTTCCCTTGACATTGTTCCGCCGAGGACCACGCAGCAGTCTTACACAAACCTCTAAATCTGCCTTTCTTATTTGACTGAATTGCATCACTTCCTCTGCAGCTTGTTGTTCGTGTTGGCGTAAATGTCGTTTCGGAACGTAACGACAACTTTGCAAAACTTTGTTCTCTTTCATTTCTTTCGGAGATGCAAGCACAATGCACGCCAGCGTCCAGCACAAATCTCCCGAAAAAAATGAATCTCATTGTTCCTTTCGTTGTAGCTTGTTGCAATCGTCAGTTCGAGCTGCACCGGCTGCATCGCAAAAAGATTCTTTTCAATGTTTCTGTCACAAAACGTCTGGATTGGTAAAATATGTTTTGACTTCAACCCTCATTTTCAAAGTTTGCAGGGCTCTCGATTCAACCAAATTTCATCGCAAAAAAAAATCAAAAGAAAAGAAAGGGGGGGGGAGATTTTCAATCTGCCATGCACGCTCGCGGTCTGTCTGAGACATGAATCAGGATTTGTTTCTTTGGAAGGTTTGAGATGTCGAAAATAAGGACTATCTAGCTAGCTAGTCGTTGGGTGCTTTCAGGACAAAATGGGGAAAAGGAGGCTCGCTCATAATACCTTTGTTTAGCGACGACCCTTGTCGAGGTTCTTCTCGTCAAGACCGTACGCAGAGGGAAGAATGCACTCGCCGGCATCCTTGCCAGTGATCTTGCCATCCTCACTAATGTAGTCCTTGTTCACGAGAGCCTGGTTCCAACGGCCGATCGCAATCATCGTCGGCACCTCCACGCCGAGCATGTTGGCGATATCGATAAAGGTCGTCACGCCCTATTCATTATTTCCCCCCAAGACAAATGGGTTGGTTCAAGACACACCAATACCCAATGATCATTAAAACACGTTAGCTGTGCCTGGCTCTCCTCGAACAAAATGTCAAATCATACAAGCAGAGCTTGCGGTGAGAAAACTTACAAAGCTGAGATCGGTCTCAAAGAATTTGTGCGCGACAATGGGAACAACCTTGCCGTCCTCAAGGGTCTTGTACGGGATGTTGTGCGAGCCAAAAGCCTTGTTGGTACGCACAGTGGTGGCCGTCGTCGAGGTGTCCTCGACCTGGTCCTTGTAGTTCTCAATGATGCAGCTGCGCAGACGAAAGTCCTCGTGGAGGTGCTTGTTCTCCGGGTAATGCACCTTGAGCGCATCAACGATGGCCACAAGCTCGTCATCGAACTTGCACAGCGCATCGGCAGAGGAGTCAGTGAGCTCGGCGTAGATGCGCACGGGAACCGAGTCCTTGTCGTAGCCGGTCTTGCCGTCCCAGTCCTTGAACAGCCCGTAGAGGATGGGCGGGTGCAGGGAAGACTGCAAAGGCGCGCACAAAAACCAAAAAAAAGAGACAAAGCGGGTACGTCATTGGAAAGGAAAAGGTCAGTCTCAAGTTGCGTAGCGCACCGAAAACTTGGGGCCAGTGGAATGATGATGGGGAACTTACGTTGTTGGGCCAGAGGGTGGAGGCCAAAAAGTCCGTGTCGCGGACGTCGGGGATCTTGAGGATGTCCTGCATGATCTTCTTGACGCCGTGCTCATCCTTGCCATCCTCCGTGGCGATGCGGAGCATGCGCTTAGCGCCAAAGACGACGCCGGTCTCGCCGTACTTGCGCGTACCGCAGCACCACGGGATGAGCTGGGTGCCGAAGATGACGTAGTTGCCCTTGCCGAGGGCGTCAGCGCACACCCAGTTGAAGCCACCGTAGGCGCAGATGCTGCCGACGAAGACCTTCTTCTCGCGGTTCAGGTGCGGCGCTACCTTCTCCTTGAGCACCTCCGGGTTGTGGTGGATCGGGATGCCCGCGATGAAGATGAGGTCCGACTGCGGGATGCAGGCGGCCGGGTCGCTTGTCACGAGATCCACTTCGGCCTCCATCTTCTCCACGCCCTCGAGGTACTCCTTGTCCTCATTGTCGAAGCCGACGGTCTTGGACCATGCCTCCGGCTTGCGGGTCAGGATCGCCACCTCGTGCCCGGCCTTCTTGGCCAGCGTCGCGAAGATGGGCGTCGAGTTGCCGCCGCCGATCACCGTCACGTACATCTTGCCCTTGGCTTTTGTCTTCCTCCTGCGCTCCCTCTCGCTCGCTCCTTCGCTCGCTCTCGACTCGCTGCGCTCCGCAATCTGATCTGGTTGATGCCAATCTGGAGCACGCACGCCTTGTGCATCTTCGTCATCAAAAGCAGAGACACAGAGAGACACACAGAGAGAGAGAGAGAATGAGAGAGAGAGAGGGAGAGAGAAGTGCGCGCGCACGCGCAGCCGCACATCGCGCCCGCAAGTCAGGAATCGCGCCGCGGCAAGTGCGCTATCGCCCCATTATCGACTTTGCCCCGCTCGAAGCCCACTTGCGCGCATGCGCTTACTTCCTCAGCCGAATCGCGGATCGAGGCCCCCGATCGGCCCGCCGAGGCACTTAAATAGGAGACCCTGATTTGGGCACCCAATTAAGTCGCTGTTCTTTCTTTTATTTCCTTTTCTTTTCTTTCCTTTTCTTTTCATTCCTTTTCTTTTCTTTTCTTTCTGCTTTTCTTCTCTTTTCTCTCTTCTTTCTTGGCTTCTTCTTCTTCATCGAAGTCTGGATTTGCGTTGCGACGAACGAGCAAAAGAGGATTGATTGACAGGACGCGAGCGCAGCGAGCGAGCGAGAGAGCGAGCGGGAGAGGGCGAGGAAGAAGGACGGAGGGATGATGAAGGCCGGAGATGCTGTCATTGGCAAGTTCGTGAGCCAGTTGGCCTCGAAGGTACGTTTCGTCGCGGTCGAGGACGGGGAGGAGGAGAGATGGAGTGAAGGTGAAGTTTCCTTTTCATGGGTGGTGGTCGAGCGAGCGAGCGAGCGAGGTCTGGGACTGACAACGAGCGAAACGATGCTGACTTGCACGGCGATGACGAATTAAATTGCGGACTTGACTTTGACGTCCGAATCGATCCTGGGCGACGTATATGCATGTCGTAACGTGACGCAACATGCGCGAAGGTGCCGACGCCGGTAAGTGACAAACGAACAAGATGAGACAAGATGACATAAAATTGGAATGGAATGAAAACGTTGTTCTTTCACGAATCGAAAATAGCTAACCCAAATGCAAACAAACGTGATGTGTACAGGGAGGAGGCGCTGCTGCCGCTGTTGCCGCAAGCCTGGGTGCTGCCAGCGGAAGCATGGCAGCAATCTACACGACTTCAAAGAAGTTCCGTGAGAATGGCACCGCCGAGCAAGCCGAAAAGCTGGCCACCGAGCTTGAGCAGGCCGCGATGCAATGCCTCACCGTGGCTGACGAGGACGCCGAGGCTTACGCGAACCTTCAAAAGACCTGGAAGAAGGACTCGGGTCTTTCGAGCGAGGAGGTCGAGAAAATCAAGAGCGATGCTCTTGACGTCCCCGTGCGACTTGTCAACACTTGCCACGCTCATGCCAAGGCTGTACATGAGTTTCTCCCCATTTGCAACCCGCAAATCATCTCGGATGCCAAGGTCGCAATCCACCTGCTTGCGGGTGGAGCGCGTGCCGCCTACCAGACGGCTCTCGTGAACAGCCCCAACGATGAGGTCCGTGCTTCGCTTGAGAAGACCCTCGCGGAAATCTCTATCTTCGAGGCCGCCTGCCTGCCAAAGCAAGAGTAGATACAGTCTGCCGCGTGCAGCCATAATGAATGGGCAAAATGATTGATTCGATATTGTGAGCTGATGACCATGCGTATGTGTGTCAAGGGACAAAAAAAAAGAAAGCGCTGTTCATTTTCTTACTTCAGATCTCGATCGAAGATCTGATTGCAAGCAGATGAAAGATCTTACACAAGATCGACCATTAAATTGAGCGAGCGCAATTGAGAAAACGACGAAAAACATAGTAGTTTTGAATGTAGACATACATCTGCGTCTTAATCAGAGATTTGCCAACGTAAAGATCGCTCACTCGTCCGCCTCAGCTTCAAGCATGATGCTGGCAATCTTCTGCTCAAGATTAAGCCTTGCGGAACCGCCGCCATTGGAGGCAAATTCAGAGGACGGCGAGGACGAGGAAGACGGTGCAACCTCGCGATCAATCGCATTATCTTGCTTCTTTGTCGACTCGCTTGAGATGCCGTCATTCGCGCTCGCCGCAGAACCATTTGTGTCCGACTTTGAAAGCTCCTTTTCAATGGCGCTGGAACGCACGGCTTCCGAAGTCGTAGAAGACACGTTCTCGCCAGGCTTGACACCATTTGCACTAGACGTTGCTGCATCCTTGACCCCCGTGTTTACGCCGTTTGCTTCTGACGGCTTTACACCATTTGTCTTTGGTGCTGATTCAGCTTTGACATTGGCCGCGACAGCCGCCTGATCAGCCTGACGGGATCTTCCCAAGGTTGACTTCTTTGGATCCTCCGCGACGGCGTGCGAGGAAACCTGGTCTCCCTCTGGCTTCGGTGTTGTCTTGGCTTTGGAAGCGGAGGAGGCTGCAGACTTGCTTTGCGCTGCCACGCGATCCAAATAAGAAAGACCCTTGAATGAAGAGGAGTTAGACTTGGGCGACGGTTGAGTCGGCTTGGACTGCGATTGCGACGGGGAGACTGCCGAAGAAGCCGGAGGCGAAAGCTGCGGTGCAAAGGTGCACTCACGAAGAGCAGCCTCTTCACGCTGACGCTCGAGCGCCTCGTGCTTTTCCGAAAGCGTTTTGGTGTCGGCGAGACGGTCCCAAATGGGTTTGGTATTCTTTGAAGCGGAAGAAACACTCGACTGCACATTGGACGAGATTTGTGGCTTGAAGGTGCATGCAGCAAGTTCGGCTGCTTCCCGCTGGCGCGCAAGCTCCTCCTCGCGCGCCTTTGCGAGTTTTGCCTCGCCGTTGAGGCGCTCCCAGATAGGAGCCGACGATGCTTTGCTGCCAGCGTCCGAAGCGGTGGTGGAAGCAGCCTTTGCCGCCGACCCGGATGACATTCTGCGATTGAGCACGGGTCGGAACGTGCACTCGCTGAGTTCGCGCTGTTTCCGCATTTCTTCGCGAACCTCGCGCACGCCCTCGTTCTCCTTGGAGAGACGATCCCAAAAGGGCTTTGATGCAGATCCCGAACCCGCGGCCCCAGCAGAGGCTCTCCGTGCAGACCCAGGGCGCGTATTTGGCGTGAAAGTACATTCCTTGAGCTCCTCGATGGCCACGGTGTCCTCGCGCGAGGTAGCGCTGGCAGGAGGAGCTTTCGGTGTTGCGAGTCTGTCAAAAACCCCTGGACTCGGGGCGCGCTTTTTAGTTGCGCTCGATCCGCTGTTCGCGGAAGACGGTTCCTTTTCGCGCTCCTGCTGCCGAGTGGCCTCATTGTATAAGCGCTCGTGAATTGCACCTTGTGAAGGCGTACGCTGCGGCGTTGAGGGCCGCTTGGCTCCAGGAGCGGCAATGATGTTGGGCTGGAAGGTGAGTTCCTCCTTTTCCTTTTCGAGGTGCTCCTTGCGCAGCTGCTCGCGCCGACGCTCAGACTCCTTCTGGTAGCGCGACAAACGCTCCTGAACGGCATCTGGCGATGGCGTCGGCCCCGCTCCCGAAGAGCGTCGTCGAGAATTGATGTTTGGCTGAAAGGTGCAGCCCTCCAGCTCGCGACGAGCCTGCGCCGCGGCAATGCGCGCCTCCTTCGCTTTTGCCTCCTCGTAGAGTTGAGCCATGCGGGCAGTTGGACCCGGGGAGTTGGCGCGCTTTGCCTTGCCGCGAGCGGTGATTTGGGGCTTAAAGGAGCACTCCTTGGCTTCCTCACGCAAACGGTTCTCCGCAAGACTTTTACGTTTCGCCTCGAGCGCCTTGGCGTTCGCGTACAGAGTTTCCGATCTGCGCGCAGGCGAAGGGGCGCTCTTGCGGGCGCCAGACCCGGGTGTCCCGTTGCTCGCGGCAACGTCTCCTGCTTTCGCGGCCTTGCGCGTCCAGTTTGTCTTTGGCGTGAACGTGCACGCCTCCTCCTCGTTAGCTCGCCGATGCATCTGGGCCTGGCGCGAAGCGGCGTCTGCGTACAGCATGTCGTACCGGGACTTGCCTGGCGTCGTCGCGCGGTTCTCGCGCTTCTTCTTGCTGCTGATCAGCTTTGGACTAAAGGTGGCTTCCCTCTGGATTGCTTCTTGTCGCTTGCGTTCCTGTTCAGCGCGCGAGCGAAGGGCCCGCTCGTACAGATGCGCTCCGGGCGAGGCGGGGCGGGCCTTCGTTTGCGACCCAGGTCGCGCCGTTGAAGACCGGGAAGTAGCTTCGCTTGGCGAGACGGGAGAGCTTGGTGACGCGTCGGCGTCGGCTGACGCTGCTGACGCGGCTGACGCGGGGGAGACTCTTCGCGAGGATGGAGTAGAACCAGTCATTGGCGACTGGTCGCGTGGCACGCGCGTGGGCTTTCCAAGCCCTCTCGTCGCCGCTGATATCGGTGTCTTTGTAGCAGCTGCTGGCGGGGCCTTGACATCCTTCATGGGCGTCACGTTCTCATGCGGGTGTTGCTCCTGATCATGCGCAGGCACGATTGCCTCATGTGGAGTGTGCTTCGCTGCTTCGGGCTCTGCATTCGCGCCCGGCAATTTTGGGCTTCCCGCAAGACCCTCCCCGCTCGAAGTCTGCGAGCCGTCTCCATAGTCCACGTCCAGGCCGAGGAGATCGACCTCCTCCTCCGACATTTGCCGCGTCAACGACCTCGCCGCCGCGTCCTCCATCTTCGCTGCAGTCTCGCTATTTTGCTGCTGCTGCTGCTGCTGCTGCTGCTGCTGCTGCTGCTGCTGCTGCCCCTGCTGCTGCCCCTGCCGCCGCCCCTGCCGCCGCTGCCCGTCGCGCGGCGGCGACGCCAGGTCCATCTCCATCACCCTGCGTATCTTGTCCTCCAGCGACGCCATCTCCCCCGCCGCGCCGCGCGGGCCGGAGCTCCGCGCCGAGCACGCGGGCCTCCGCTCCCTCCCCGCCGCCCCGCCGCCCCAGCTCCGCCGCGGCAGCCGCAGGCAGGGACCGCGCTCTGTGCGCGCCGGCGAGCCCGCTCTGCGCGCCGCGCTCGCGCTCCCTCTCGCAGACGTTTCGCGCGCGGTCGGCGATAACGGGGCGGATCGATCGGGGGCCCCCGGGGCCCCCGATCGCGCCCGAAGAAACGTCCCTCCGGCCTCTCTTTACTGTTAGCTGGGGCGCCTTAGATAGGGCGCGAGGGAGACGGCGATGGAGGAGGGCGAGCATAACCTGCTCGAGGAGGGCGCGGAGAAGGGCGCGGAGAGCGGCGAGGAGAGCGGCGAGGAGGAGCGGCAGCGGGGGCGGCGGGAGCGGGAGCGGGAGCGAGCGCGAGCGCGAGCGCGGGGCGGCGGCGCGGGAAGGAGGGCTGGCGGGGAACGGGTGCGGAGGGAGGGGCGCGGGACTGGGGAACTCCGGCTCGAGCTGGAGCCCGCGAGCTTGCAGACCTTGAGCGACGCGACGCGACGCGACGCGGCGCGACGCGGCGCGCCTGAGCGTGCGAGCGTGCGGGGTGGCTTGCTTGGCCTGGCTGGCGACGCTGCGTGGCGGCAGGAGCGCGGAGGAGAGCAGGGAAGATGAAGTCCTTCAAGATGATGAAGCGACGCTCGGTACGTTCACGGTGGGGCGGCCCAGCCATGAAAAGGCGAAAGTGCCAGGTGGCCCCAGAGGGGGGTGGTGGGCTGGACAGATGGATAGAACGAACGAGACTGACGATGACACTTGCAAATGAAAACATGCGTGCGGACGCGGTGATCACGCGATGACTTTGTCTCTCTCTCTCTCTCTTCCTCTCTTTGCGAACTCAAACGTCTCGCTTGCTCCACGCATGGAACGAACGAACGAACGAACGAACAAATGGAATCGAATTGAACTGAATAAACTTGATGACACAGGTCCAAAAGCTGATGGTGACCTCGGGCAAATCAGAGCCGACACTGTACGACGCCTCGTATGAGACGCTTGTGCAAGAATTCCTCACGCTGGAACGCCACCTCACGAGCATCCTTGGCAAGCTCAAAAGCTCTCGTCGCGCCACCGAGCGCTCGTGCGCCGTCCATGCGGCGCTCGCCTCGTACTTTTCGCTGCCCTTTGTCGACACGACAGAGCAGCAATCGCAAATCATCCAGCAACATCGACAGCAGCACGAGCCGGGCAAGGCAGAGGAAGGCGAGGCTCTCGGGTCGCCAGCGAGCCATCCTTTTACCAACGGCGTGACCCAATCGACCCACCCGCACGATTCACTGTACGTGGCCGATTGCTACTACAAGTTGCACACCAATGTGCAGACATCGGCAATGAAAGTCTTGCAGGACCAAGCTATTGATAAATTGGAAACGATTCTCAAAGAAGACTTTCCAGCCCGCAAGCGCCTCATTGCCCAAGACGCTGGCCTTCGCACTGATGTCGAGTCATACCGTCGACGTGTGCGTGCGCTCACCGACAAGGGCCGTGAAGGCAATGACCCGAGTCTTCAAAAGTTCACTGCCAAGCTGGAAAGCGCCTCGAACGAGTACCAGCGCAAACACCAGGAACTCACCGATGATCTCACGAGCTTTTGCGCCAATCGCAAGACCATGCTCGAGCCCATCTACTCCGCTTTTGTGGCAACGCAGCTCGAGCTCCACGCCTTCATGGCTCACCAACTTCGCGAAATTGTCAACCAGGCGCAAACCTTTGACTCTGTCGAGAACGCTCGCGAGAGTGTGCAAGACTACATCATTGCTGGCGGGGTTCCTGCTCTCAAGTCGAAACCCAAGGAACATCTCTTTTCGCGCATTCAGAACCGCCTCGCGGGCAAACACCACGCCAAGGGCACCCTTGGTCATCCGGTGCATCAGGACTTGAACTCACCCCAGTCATCTTCGATGACATCGCCGCAGTCCTACAGCGATATTGGGGATGGGAAAATGTCCAATGGTGGACCTGGCCCTACCTCGCCTGGCTTTGGTCAGAGCTCGCAGAGTGCACACGCATTCGCTTCGCCCGGATCCATCTCGCAGACCTCGACAGATATTCCCGGTGACGAGAATGAACAAAAGAACGGCAGCTCGCTCGATGCGACCGCTTCTGCCCCAATGACGAACGGAAGTGAAAAGAGCGGTGCAGCAAGCCCGCCAACGGCACCAGCATCCGCAATGACACTCGCTTCACAGGCCAGCAGCAGCAGTGGCAACAGCAAGAAGGGCATGCCGCCGGCACAACGTTCGCCGCAGCCAGCCATGTCTCCTGACGGCCATGAGCTGTACATTGCTACATTTACATTCGATCCAGTCGACGATGGCGATCTTGCTTTCAAAAAGAATGATATCATCAAGGTTCTGGAGAAAATTGACGAAGGATGGTGGCGTTGCGAACTCGACGGGCGGGAAGGCGTGGTACCGACAACCTACATTAAACGCTACGAAACTTGACAAATCTGTCATGTCTGCATCAACTAAAGAGGGCACGGGACGACCTGCCTTAGCCTCGATGGACTCGGGGCGGCCCGATCAAGGTTGCAACAAACTAAATTCTGAATTTCATCTCTTCATGCTGCGAGTTTGCAATCGATTTTGTACGGCACAGACGAAGGAGAGTAAGAAGATCAATTTTGATTGGTTTTTATCATCTTTTGTCATCATTCAATTTGCATTTTGTTTGCAGTAGGCGCGCTCGTGCTAATGCCGTGAACCAACAAGGATGAATGCGCTTGCCATGAGTCGAGATTAAAAATCAGCACTGCAAATGAAGTTAATAGTGATGGATTCTTACCAGACAACTACAAGGTCGCTCTGTCCTTTTCTACCAGAAGGAAGCGTGGATAAAACAATCTCTTTCGGCAAAGCTGGAACGGTCGGTCCACGTCGTTCCTAGTGAGTATTGGCCAAAAGAACGGCAAACGAAACGGGACCCCCGAAAAATGTGGATGCAATTGTGCTTGCCGTGCCATCCCGTCAGCCTGATAGATTGATTTGCTTGATGAAACACCAAAACACATCGTTGAAACGAGGCTGCGCAAGGCAATCAAGCACTTGCAAAAAAAAAAAGTCATATTCAAGATCGCTGAGCAAACCGCGGCACAACGCTCGCCTCACATTCTGCGCACTGACGCAAAGAGTGACCGTATCCTCTTCGAAATGTATGTCCATACGCTTTGAAAATTGATCTCCGCATTGTCGAAAAATCTGGAATGAGGGAATCGCTTAATAGCGACGCAAATATCGCTGAAAATGATCACACTTGAAGATCCTGGCCAGAGGATCGTCCGTGGCCATTACCAGACACATGGGCGTCTTGCGAAGGCGGATTCGCCCGAACAAGGAGCGGCGCGTACTCGGTATCGCGGTCTTCGAGTCCATGGTCAAGTCGAACATCCCGATGAAAGTCAATGAGCAACGGAGGGCAGCTCTCGCAGCAATATGGGCCGCCGAGATCGCCGTCCATGTATGGATCCAGGCCCTTGAAAGAAAGCTTGATAACAAGACTCGTGGTCAGCATGAGAAGAGAGCCGCCAACAATGACGAGGGCAAATGTTGCGAGAATATTGTACTCGACTTGAAAACATTGAGGATCAAAGCCTGCATCGTGAAGAATGTCACACCAGTCTGTATCTTGAGAGTTGATGATCGTCCCGGTGATGGGAGGCATTTCAGCCTCGACGAGGAAGAGTGCGACGAGGAAGACCTCCCAAGCGCAAAAGCTGCCAAGAAAACTAATGATGGTCATCAAACGCGTGTGCTGCTCCTTGCTTGCAGGCAAGCAAAGGTCCACAAGACAAACGATGGCCCGAATGATGGGTCCGAAGACACAAAAGAAACCAAAGGTGCCCATGAGGAGAAAGTCGGCGCCGCCCGAGGCGCCAGTCACCTCCGTTAGCGACCACAGGGAATAGGTACGATACCACTCTACGCCGAGAATCTTGTTGGCGATAGCCGGCAGACTTCCTCGAACCTCACGCTCCATGCTATCTTCAAAGACCCCAGCAAAAACGATGGCTACCGCAATCGCAGCGCCAAAGGTGAGCCAAATATATTGGCGAAATGTCCACACGCGCTTGGAAACGCGGCGGATGAGAAGCACGGGGCCTGGGCCCGCCTTGAGCATGGGAGGAAGAAGGTCATGCGAAGAGCCGAAATCACCCGCGCCATTCGTCCCATTCATCATAGATGATTCGTTCGCGTCAAGCACCGCGTCGCCGAAGAGATTCGCTGGCGACCCTGTGATGCCGAGCGCTCCGACAGGTGGCTCACCACGCCGAGCCTTGGCATTTTTGGCCTTGGCGCGGTGGTCGAGCGCGTCAATAAAGAAGCTCAGCAGGAGCGAGATGATCACCGCAAAGCAAAAGATATAGATTCCAGGCAGACCTGCAATGCGAAGCGCCAGGTGCCCGCCGCCGCTCGATTCAATGCCCCCTAGCGCATGCTGCGCGAGAGCCTCGACGGTTCCAGGTTTAGAGTAGATGGCGTCTGCGGTGCGATGACACGCTGCGCATTTCAAATCATACCAGTGTCCGCAGCTGGAGATGTTAAGTAAATCCTCGCATAATATTTTTTCGAATTGCGTCATGTTGACGGCCTCCTTGGCAATCGTGACTGCTTCTGGTATCTCTTCGCGGATACCTGCAAGCACAAGACTTGGGTCAAGGTCGAGGTCAATATTGAGGACGCCAATCATCACGCACACGACAAAGACATCCGCAAGCGACCACTTTCCAAAGGTGCTCAACCAGTAGAGGGCCGTTGTGCGCACGAGCTCGCTATGCGGCACGAACCAATACAGGTGCAAAAGAACGAGTTTGAGATGAGGCCAAAACCCAGAAAACGCAACGAGAACGAAGGCAGCAAGCCGCGGTCCAAGCTTGGATCCCAAGTTGTGCGCGCGCCAAAGCTGCTGAACAGCGTATCCGTACGTGAACGTCTCGACATCGTGCGTCGTGTGTTTGGTAATGTTAAGCGGGTTCTCCACGCCAAGCTCTCGGAAAAGTGCCTTGCTGTCCAAGCTCGTCGCGTGAAGCGTCACATCCACATCCATTGTGTAATACAGTCTCCACATTGGTGCCGTCTGGCCATAGATAAAGAATGCGTGACTGAGTACCATGAGTGCTGAGACAACAATTCTAGAAGCCCGTGGAGTCGTCTTGTAGAACGCGAGAGAGTAGCTCAGGTCTCCCTTGTACGTGAGAGCTGCACGGGGGTCGAATTCTCGCGGAGGTGGCGGAGATCCGCCAGCCTCTTCCGGCTCATGCCGCGCCGCTTCGGGGCTGCTGCCGTTTACATGATTCTGATCAATAATGCGATGGAGGTCCTGATCCTCTACCGCCACCTCGTTGCCATTGCCATCGCCGACGCCGCCGCCGCCGCTGCCGCCGTGCTCGTTGCCGTTGAGCATCGTCGCGCTTCCGAAGCGCTGCAGAAGACCTCGCGGCTGGAGGAGAGTTCCTAATCCTACCAGACCAGCGCCGCTCCCAGTGGCGCGCGCCCGCGCGCTCCGCGCGGCGTCGCGCCTCGCTCTTCTCGGGTCGACGGCGAGCCCCGGTGCGGCGCCAATCGATCTCCCGTCGCGCCGCGAGCGTCGCGGCGTCGTGGCGCGAGTCGGGAGGTTGGAGTTTGGAGACTTGTATCTCCTCCCACCCAGGCCGACCCAGGATTTTGTTTTATTTTGTTGTTGTGTCTCAGGCGCGTCCCAACAACAATCCACTTTACTTTGGTGTTGTTCTGTGCTGCTTTGGAGGACCGAGCACGGCGACCGTCAAGGTGGCCTTGGACAGAAGACACGTCGCTTGAAATGCTACGCCCCGACAAGAGTGATCTTGGACTGCCTTTGTCCAGGAGGAATGAGCAAAGCTTGGTGAGCCCCATTCTGGATCACGGTAAAATTCTGCCGTGCTGCTGCTCTCGGCCTTTGAGCCGTCTGTCTTATTTGAATGATTCACATCTCAGCGAGGTAGACCTTGCCTGGATAAAAACCTTGGAGGGCTTTACTTTGACATCCAGATTTCCAGCTTGCACGAGTTGCTCTCTGCTGCAGCTGCCACTGCTGCTAGCGCTGCTGCTTCTGCTAGTGCTGCTATGGTAATGCTGCTATGCTAATGTTGCTATGGTAATGCTGCTATGGTAATGCTGCCATGGTAATGCTGCGAATGCTGATGCTGCTATGGTAATGCTGCGAATGCTGATGCTGCGAATGCTAATGCTGCGAATGCTAATGCTGCGAATGCTAATGCTGCTCTTCCTTTCCCAGTCTCTCCGCGGTAAACAGCAGCAGCAGCAGCAGCAGCAGCAGCAGCGGGGTAGACTGGTGCCCCAGACGTTGCACGATTCACTGCAAGTGTCTGCAAGACGATTGTTAAATTCACCAAACTCTCGTTCGACTCCTTTCACGCACCAGCATCCATCCTTCATGCCATCCGCAGCACAGCTGCTGCTGCAGCTGCCGCAGCCGCATTCTCTGCTGCAGCTGCTGCCACTTTCCCACCTTGATCATAGCTTTCCTCAAGCTCACCACCACCAGGCTGCCCAGTCCTCGCTGTCGCCCCCCAAGCTTGCTCTTTCTCCGCTCGCCTCCTCTCCGACAGTGACCTGGCCGGCGACTGTGACCTGCATCCGCATCGCGCCATGAACCGCAATCGCCGCAACCAACCGTGCATACCATGCAGCCTCGCCCGGCGGCACTCGAGGAGCCGAGCCGAGCCGGTGCCGCCTTCCGCGAAGGGAGTGCCAGTGCCCGAAGAGCAACATCATGGAGGCTGTGCTGTGCGAGGCGGCCTTGCGGCGCCTCCGGAGCGTCGCGCCATCGACCGCCCTCCGACGGAGATGGGCACTCGCGCCGCGCTCGAGACGGTCGCGTTCTTGTTTAACCGTAAAAAATGCCGGCGTTGATGTCTGTGCGTGTGCTGCGCGAACTTCATTCGAACGACCAGGACAACATCGCGAGCTCGTCTGCCGCAGCCGGCCGCGGGAGCGCGCAGGACGTGCCCGTGTGCCGCACACACGCACGTGCCAGCGTTTTGCGTTCTCGCCGGCGCCAATGCTGTGCTCGACCTCGAAGACACGCCACGCAGACGCTGGGCTCGGCACGGCCCGTTTATCGGATAGAAGCCGGCTCGCAACCTGTTGCTGCTCCACAATCGTCCCCACAGGGCCCGCTCCTGCGCCCTCTCGGACTTCTAAACAAACCGCGAGCTCGCAACCAGCGCTGCAAGGCACACCACATCCGAGCGCAGCCGAGGCGAGGCAACCTCGACGGCTGCGAGCGATGCGCGCGACTGCGAGGACCGGCTGCGGCAGGCGCCTCGGAGGCGCGAGCGGTCTCGAGCAAGCGCCAAGAACCAGCTCCCACAGCCGGACCTCGGCGCGCAGGTGGCGCGGCACGCGCTCCGGGGCGGCCATGGAGCAAGTTTCTCTCCGGCGCATGCACACTCGCCATGGTCGCTGCTCTGCTCTGCTCTGCTCTGCAGCTGCAGCTGCTTTGCACGCAAGCGCAACATGCAATCCGGGCAAGCGCAGGAAGGGCAACGCAGAACGCGAGGCGAGTTTGCCGGCAGCAGCAGGGCCTGCAAACACGAATCGTCGGGACCGAGAGGCAGCGGGCGGGCGGGCGGGGCGAAGAGGACAAACAAGCGAGATGAAGGCCTGGGCGGTGATCGCGACCATTGCGTGGGCGGCCATCGGCGCGCGCGGCAGCGGAGCGGAGCTGGTCGGGGATGATGTGCACCAGCAGTGGTTCGAGACGCTGCTGGAGGTCGAGCATGTGAGCTTCGACGTGCATGAATCTGGGGCCCACGGCACGGTCCGTGTGGCGTTCTGGGATGAACACGGCAAGAAGGAGGAAATGGAGAAGAAGGTCATCCGTGTCAAGGGCCTGTACGCGCCGGACGCAACCGTCGAGGATAGCGATGGGGCGCTGGGCATGCATGAGCACAATGATGCCAAGTACACCTTTCACGCAACAGAACATGGACAGACTGTGGTCGTGGGGTGCGACCCGGGCGAAGATGGACATTTGAGCGTGAGTCTCTTTCGCCGCGGCGGCGGGAGCGATTCGCTGATCGAGATCAAACACTATTCCGAGGTCGTGCAAGAAATGGGCGAGGATCGTTTTCGCAACCTGCGTCAGGCTGACGAGGTCGCCGCGGACGCGTACTTTGGCCTCGTGCACGACTTGCACCAGCCACCGCGTGGCCGCGAAGAACCCGGTGAGGACGAAGAAATGGGCGACACCGACGCGGACTTCGTCGTTGATGAGGAAACCGATTTCGGGTGGACTTCGAGCAAAGAGCGGGGACCCGCGCGAGCGCTCGCGGATGTTTTCGAGCTTCGGGACATCAACGTCGACACTTTTCGCGACGAGCTGGCGTACTTTCCCTTTTGCTACCCTTTCGACACGCGACGTCAAGTCATTGACATTGGGCTTGCAACCAGTCGTGCTACCTGGGAGAACGAAGGAAAGAGTGCAGAGCGTGTCCAGAAAAAGTTTGAGGAGATTGTTGTCAAGGTCAACGTCATCATGGCGGCGCAGCTGAACTTTTGGCTGCGCATCCGCAAGGTCATGATTGCTGCCAACAAGGTGCCCAGCTCGTGGCACGAGATCTTTCACTTTTCCAAGGAAAAGGGAACATGCCCGGACCCTCCCAAGGGCATTCGCGAGGCAATGTTTAAATTCGCGCCAACGATTCCGCTCGAGGACAACGTTGGTAGCTGGACATACATTCATGGCTGTCCGAGCAACGGAAATGGTTTCGGTCAGAGTGGATCTCTGTGCCGTCTCCCGCACAAGGGAGGCTCGAGCTGTCAAAGCAAGTCTCTCTCCTTTCGCGTCGTTTCGCACGAGATGGGACATACGATTGCGGGCATGCCGCACACCATGGAGAATGGCGTTCGCAACACAGGAGGTCTCATGGATTATGGCAGCGGTCGCATTCGAGGCACCAAGCGCTACGCGTACAACCTTCTCGGACGAGAGCGTAGTTGCTATCGCACTAACAACGCCTTTGCGCGAATTCCTCAGTGTCCGTATTGGCGAAACGCAACTGGAGATCTCGCCTGTGGCGATCGCTTCTTGCTTCCCGAGGAAGAGTGCGAGTGCGAGGACGGATCGACCTCTTGCACAGGCTGCGTAATGTGCAGACTCCAGGACACCTCGAGGCAATGTTCAACCAAGACATTCTTTATGCATCCCAAGCATGCAACAGAACCAATTGTCGAGGGTGGATCCTTTTCAAGCCCCGAGTGCTGTACTGCCGCAGGGGTGCTCGGTACGGTGTCGGACACGTGCACGATGCCGGACGGAGAAAAGGGTCGCTGCAGTCTCGGCCGCTGTGTTAATCCTTGCGCCATATTTGGAATGACCCGGTGTGGCGAGCAGAACAATGGCTGCTTGCAGAAATGCAAGCCGCGTGGTGAAACGTGCGAGGCAAACTACTACAAAAAAAACGCAGACCATTATGCTGGCGAGATTGACAATGGCTCGAAATGCGTTCGCGACAATGGCGCCGAAGGAAAGTGCAGAAATAGTGAGTGCGTGCCAACGTCTGCACCGCTCGATGTGCCGCGTAGCACCATCACGAATGGAGTGAAGTGGGCACATGCGCCCGTTCCGCGGCCGACGCCATACCCAACGACACCGCATCCGACGCTGTTTCCTACGGAACCACCCACAGACCCGCCCGTCCCGACACCCCGCCCTACCAAGTCACCAACTACGCCAAGACCGACCAGATCGCCACCGACATCAAGGCCAACCAAGGCGCCCACGCCGTATCCCACCAAGGCGCCCACTTCAAAGTGCGATATCGTTTGTGACGAGCGCGAAGGCAGTGGGTCGTGGCGGAAGCGCAAGAATCGCTGTTTGGACGAGGAAGCGCAGGGCAAGCCGTGCACCTGTGCTTTTGTAAAGAGACAGTGCGTCGATGCAAAGTAATCCTAGAATTGATTTTGACTCTGATAATCCTAATGTCCACGGGCAGCATCGCTTGCTTCTTTCAAGGGAAGCGTAAGAAGCGTTGTTTGGATGAGAACGAGCAGAAATAGTTTTTGCGTTTATGCAAGAAGAGAGCATTGATGTAAAGCGAATATTGACTCTGATAATGATAGTGTCCATGAGCAACATCGTATGCGCCTTGACGGAAGCACAAGAAGCGTTGCCTGGATGTGAACGAGCAGTGCTAGTTTGTGCTTCAATGCAAGAACAAGGCATCAATGCAAACTAACTCCAAAATTGATCTTGACTCTAATGCGTCGGGCTGACCGAGCACATCATGAACTACGACAACGACAGACACAAGAATGCTTTTTGCTGCAAAACAAATTCAAATGCGGTCCAAAATGCCCTGCAGGGTGCGCTGAACATTGTTGGGTCCGCTTGCGCGTACACAAGAGAGTTCCAGCAAATGCGCCATGACAATCTCTGTCACGCCCGCTGTGTCTGGATTGGGCGCGTCTTCAATTGTCTCTGTCCCACAAGCTGCGCGGAGCGTCTGGAAGGCGGCCGTAGTGGCAATCTTGTCAACTTCTGTGGCCTGTGGCCCATCATCAAGCGCAAGCGCGTCCACGGGTCCGTACAGTGGCTCGTAGCGCGACTGTAAGAGTCGAGAGACAAACGTTGGGCCATCCCATGATGTGCATTCGGCAATAATATCACGAATAAACGCAGCATCCAAGGGGAGCGGACGAGCAAACACTCTACCTGCCACACTGGCCACAGGACTCATTGAAAAGGCATTGACTGAGACAGAAGAGGTGAGCGACTCAACCTCGTGAAACCAAAAAGCAGGAATGCTTATGCTGTCACCAGGTTCCAAAATCACATCCAAGGCAGGTGCTGCAAGCTCGGCAAAGAGAGGAAAACGCTGCAAGTCTGGCTGATCGCTGTCAACCTGCGACTTCCGGGCGCGCGAGTGAGCGTCAGGAAATACATGAAAGGCAAAGTGCTCTGTTGGAGCATGCACGCGGATACGTTTCTGTCCCTTGAGCTGGAAGAACTGGTTGTCAAAGGCATCATAGTGCGCTCGCGTACCACTCTTTGCGCTTGAAATCCATGCCGCGGACGCCGTGCCCGCAGGACCCGGAACAGGCCCAGTATAGTATACATATTCACCATTTGTCGATGTCTCGACGCCATCCAGAACGTCTTCCCAGCGGAGATCCTGGACGTGGTCGCCAGCGTCGGCGAGCAGGTCGGCGTTGCCCGTCTCGTTGTACATGAACCATCGATTCTTGCTGCATTTCACAGGCACCTTTTCCTCCTTTTTGCGCGATGCGAGCACATCTTCAAGGGTCCACGCGCACGCTGTTGCCCCTGCGCGAGCCACCTCAGGTCTTCTCACAGCCAAAGCCGCCGCCATTAGTCAGCTACTGCCTGCTTGCCCGGCGCAGACTGCTCCTCGAACGAATTTGATACTTTCTTCGTCGGCTCGCTCTAGTTCGCTGTTTCCAATACAAACTCAAGCCCGATGTCAATATCGGGTCGAGGCTCGTCGACGTCGAACACGTCTGTCTTGGGTATTCTCTCGCCGCCGCGTCCGTCTCCTCCGCTCCACTCGAGTTTTTTAGGCCTATCTTTCCTTTTCTCTTTTTTTTTTTCTTTTTCTACCTTTTTATTAGAAGCTCGCGGCGTGGTGGACTGCACAACCCGTGATTAGTCTCGCTACTACCCAGTGGTATCCCAGTGGTCTACCTCACTAATTGAGGTCTTAATTTTCTAAACTTTTACCTCCTATTGTCACTGTAATAATATTTTTTTCTCCTCACTATAGAAAGGCGATAGTCCAAGGACATTTGTGAGGAGAAAAGAAATTCCCTGCCCGAGCAAACAAACGTTCGCTCTCACATGGGAAAATATCGTTCTTCATAAATTTCAAACTTTGTCGTGCTCAACCATCTAGTGGAAGCGCCCTCCCAGGCGGCGGGGACGAGTTTCGAGAAGTAGAGGGCACGAGATTTGCCAGTGCAGTAGGGGGTCCGGTAACAGCAGTCAGGTGGGAGGGCGGGAGCGGGGAAAAGGCGCCAGGGGCAAACCGCCAAGGCGGCGTGCTCCATCTTTCGCCCAGACCGCCATTCGCTCGAGAGATCCCCGCTCGGCCAGCCCTGCCCAGCCTCGCCCCGCCTCGCCCTCCGCGGCAGGCCCGGCGCGGCCCGCTCCCGCTCTCGCCCCCCCGCCCGCGCCCCGCGCTCACCGCTCCGCCCCCGCGCCCCGCGCGCGCCGCGGCCGCTCCGCGAGGTCCCGGGAAGGCAAGGCGCGGCAATCGCCATCTCCGGCCGGCCGGGCATCGATCTGCGCCGCCCCGCTCCGCCTCGCGCGAGCTAGCTCGGGCGCAGAAGACCGCCCGCCCGCGCGCGGACAGCCGCAAGGCCGCGGACCTGCTGCGCACGCCGCTCGCTTGCGAAGTGTTCTCGTCGCGAGGAAGAGCCTCGTCTTGCGCGCTCTCGAAGGGGTCGCGAGGCGTTCCGAGGGGGCTGGCTGCCTCCTCCTTCTTCTTCTTCTTCTTCTCCGTCTCCGTCGTCGTCGTCGTCGTCATCGTCGTCATCGTCGTTGCTGTCGTCGTTGTTGTCGCTGGTGAACGTCGTCTCCGAAGACGGCTTTTCTCTTCCGCGCCCTTCGCGCGCGCGCGCTCTTGCTCGCGTCGCTGCGTTCGCGAGGCCCGGAACGAGACTCTCCCTCGTTGGCCAACGAGCTCGCTAGCTTAGCTTAGCTTCTCCGGCCTTCGGCGCGCTTGGACCTCGTCCTCGTCCTCGTCGCGATTGTCATCGTCATCGCCAAGCTCGAGCCTGAGCGCAAGATCAATCGTTCGTTCGATCGTTCAATTCGGTCGTCCATTCTCGCGCGCGGTCCAACAGAAGTAAGTGGCACGCCGCCACGCCACTCTTTTTTTTCTCTTTTCCAGGCACGCAAATCCGACAGGTAGGCTACCCCTGAACGCATTCGGCGCCGCGCGCTTGAGCCCGCCAGCGAGCCCAGCCGCAGCGTACCTTACGCGCAGCCCGGCGGGCGAACGAACGTTGACGAGCTCGAGCCGGCGACTCCAGCCGATCACAGCGCCGCTTGCTCCTTTTTTTCCCACCCTACCTTTTTTTCCCTTTGGCAGACCTCCCGACAAAGAGGAAGCAAAGCAGGCAAGGGAGGAAGGAAGCAAGGAGGGAAAGGAGGACACGGACCGCGGGCAGCAAGCCGACAAGGCAAGGCAAACGCCACGCGCGACGAGCGAGGTCGAGTCGAGTCGAAACGAGACGAGACGAGAGAGACGTAAACGGAAAAAGGAAAAGACGCAGGAGTCATGAGCGAGTCCGCGCAAAAGAAAAACGGGAGCGGCGACCGGCGCGCGTGGAGCCAACGCGAAGATGACGCCATCCGCACGCTCGTCAAGGAGCATGGTACGAAGCGGTGGTCTACGATCGCGACGCGCCTAATCTCCGATTACAGAATCGACTGCCGAACTGGAAAACAGTGCCGCGAGCGCTGGCACAATCACCTCGACCCGACCATTCGCAAGGATCCATGGACTGCAGAAGAAGAGGCTATCATGGCCAAGGCACATCAACGTCTTGGAAATCGATGGTCAGAAATCTCTAAGCTGCTACCCGGTCGCACGGACAACGCTATCAAGAACCACTGGTACTCAATGATGCGTCGCAACGTAAGGCGCCTCAACAAGGAAGTCCTGGACGGCATGCCCATGTCCGCGCCCCTGGCCACGCCACAGACCAAGCATAAGAGGAAAAAGCCCTTGGCTACAATCAGCCCAGACGACGCACCTACCTCGGGCCTGCCATCGAGCTCGTCCTCGCCGTCAGACAATCCAACCTCTGGCGCCATGTGTACGCGGAGCGGACTCTCCTTTGGCAAGGAAGACGAACCGCTCACCACGCCGATCGCCAACAACAACAATCTCTCCCGGAAGCGACCCTCCCCGATTGTTACGAGCACGCCAGCCACGACCACTCCTGCTGGCGAAGCCGGTGCACCGCGAAAGCGCGCCCGCAAGGAAAGACCTCGTCGTGCCGCCTGTCTGGCCGAGCTCACAGAGTACATTAAGACGACGGCTGAGGCCGCAAATGAAGTCGTTCAGGAACTGCAAAACAGTGCAGACAAGGAGGCGCCCGACTACATCGAGGGCGTCAAGCTCTTGGCGCGTGCTGGCGACAATGGCGTGGTCGATCCGACGGGACTGGCCACCAAGGTCATCCACGATTCCAAGGAGTTCCGCGAGAAACTCCGCGCCAAGCTCGCCGAGCGTCACCGCGCCGCTCTTGAAGCCCAAAAGACCAAGGCGGCAGCCGCCGCAGCTGCCGCGGTGGCCTCCTTGGACGAAATTCCGGCTTCCTCTGGCAGCTCGAGCACAGCGCCTCCTACCGACGTGAGCAGCGGCGGTGGCAACGATAAGGAGAACCAGCGCACTGGGTCCGCCAGCAAGAACGCAAGTGCGAGCAAGGCTAAACGCCCCGTGGGCCGTCCTAAGAAGCATCACCTTGCAGACGTGACAAATCGCAACAAGAGCGTGAAACCCAAGCTCAAGCCCAAGCGCGTCCCTCCTGCCAAGCGTACGGGCCCCGCTTCGCGCCCTGCGCCTCCCGTCGTTCGTCGGAATATGCGCAAGCAGCTCAGTGTCAACACAGACGCAGAGTCGCTGCAGAGACGGACGTCACTCCTGCCTCCCTTCAGCCCCGAGGCCTCCTCGGATGCACTTTCTTCCTCACTCGGCGGCTTCGGCTCCTCGTCTTTGCTCAACAGTCCGATTCCCTTCTCCTTTTCGCCTCTAGCCTCGCCAGCAACCATGCGCACGCCCCTCAGCCTTTCCAAGTCGTCAATTCGCGGCGGTGGCGGGTCGATCAACAGCCTCGTACGCTCCGTCTTCCATTCGGTGGCGTCTCCTGTGATCTCCATGATGTCGCCCGCGCGTCTCTTTGGATCGCCCATGACGACGGCGCGCTCAGGCTCCGGCCTGCGCCGTGACCTTTCTGGCGACCACGATGAGGACGACGAGACAGGCGCCGAGGCCCAGGCCACCTCCTCGTCTGCGTCCGTGTCTTCTGCCACGGAGGCGAACACATCCATGCAGCATCAAGGCAATGGTCGCGCGGGCAACATGACATCCACTTCGGCTGTTTCAAATGCCTCGCTGGACTCTGCCACCTCGCTTCTGTCGGATTCGAGCCACCACCTGCTCATGACCCCCAAGGGCCCGGGCGCGGATAAGAGCCGGACACCGTCGTCGCTGCTGCGCCGTTCTGCGGCCAAGCTGGGCGCCGCCCCCAGCCCACTCCCGGTGTATTCTCCATCTTATATGAATCTGAATTCGGCGCTCACGCCGATCAAGAGTCCCTCGGGGAACATGCAACGTGTCTTCAACGACCATCTCAACTTTTCGTTTGACGATGACGCCGAGGCTGAACTTGTGGAGAACTGCCTTGAAGGATTATAGAACTATAGAGCGCGTACTACATCATGCCTGGGCTTTGTCGTCCTGTTTCTCGCCCAGCGTTGCCACCACGCCTTCTGTACATTTACAATTACATTTTCGCCGGAGTGAAGGCACGTATTTCCATCATCATGGGCTCTCTTGACTTTTTAGAACTTCTTCTTCTTCTTCTTGCTCTTCATCATCGGTTTTGCAAAGGCTGACTTTGTCTGTTGCGGAGCTTCCACTTCTTGCTGCTTTTGCGCTGCTGATGAGACTGACTTTGAACCGACTTCTTCCTCTTTCTCCTCGTTAATTTCGCTGTAGCTGTCGGGGGTGTCCTCCTCGACCTCGTCGATGACGACCTCTTCGTCGTTCTTATTGTCTGTCTGGTCTTGAGGGCGCGAGGAGCTTGTCTCGCTGGCCGGGGCCATGGCCGTGTCGGAAGACTCCTTCGATACACCCGTGAACGTGGACGCAGGCGTGATCGGCTGAGGACTGCTGGGGGCTTTCACGCTTCCACGGTCGCTAGCAACAACAGCATCGTCTTCGTCCCCCCCCAAAGATCTTGGTACCGCTGCAACAGTTGCTGCTGCCGAAGCTTTGCTCTGAACAGATGGAGAAGGAGCAGGCGATGCGGCCCGTCGCTCGGTGGGCGCTTGTCCTTCTTCGACGAGGTCGGGCTCGTTGTGCCTAATATACGGGTCCGCGCGAGGTCCCGGCGAGCTCGCCGGAGAAAGGACCCCGTCGTCAGTGAGAAACTTGTGCATGTTCGTCGACCAGGGTGCATCACCCACAGGCAATGGAGCATCACCCATGGCGAGTTCCCGGAGTCCGCGCTTGAGCTTCTTAATCTGCACAAGCTGGTAGCGCATATCCTTTTCCCGCTGCTCGAGTTCTCCCCGCATTCCAGAAATTGCGGTCTCGTGTTCGCGCACCTTGATCTCGAGCTGCTTGGCGGCCTGATGCGCTTTCACGCGTTCCTGCTTATTGCTCTTTTCAAGAATTTGAATAGTGTGTTCCAACTTTTGTCGTTCCGTATCCCATTTTGCTTGTTGTTGCTCGGCGTCGATGGTGTCCCTTGTCTTGGCTTTTCCATTCGCTGCCTCGTACCGCCGGATCTCGCTCTTGAGATCCTTATTTCGGTCTGTGAGCTTCATGATGTGCTCGCGGTGGCGCTTCGAGTCCTCCTCGGCCGTTCTGGTCTTGTCGCGGTACTTGCGCAAGGTTTCGCGAGCAACGCGCAATTCTTCCTGAAGGTTTGTGAGCTTGGACGACCACGTTCCACGACTCTCTTGCTGTTTGGCAATTCGCTTGACGTGCGAACGCTGCAATGCTTGCAGGCCTTTGTTCTCTTCGACAAGCTGATCAATGGTGCGCTGTTTTTCTTCGACCTCGTTTGTAAGGAGGAGCACGCGGTCCGTCGTGAAGGCCTCTTTCATCTGCCGCTTCAATTGCTGGTTGCTTTTCTTGTAGTTTTCGAGCTTTTTCTGCAACGTTTGCACTTGCTTTTGCTTGGACTGGACAATCGCGCGAAGAGAGCGCTTCCCATTGTCGCCGCTGCTTCCGCGAAGTCCAGGCGCCCCAGCACCCTTGCTATTCATTGTGGCCTCGAAGACCCGAGCGAAATCTTTGAGCTGCTTGCGAAGGACCTCGTTGGCGAGCCGGAGCTTTTCGATGCGCTCTTGCTCGCCCATGCCCACGCTTGCCTCATCGTCTTCGGACGAGTCGCCAAGTTCTTCTTCATAGTCGTCAGCGACGTCGTTGTTCATCATGTTGTCGTCGTCGTCATCGTCGTCGTCGCCAATGTCATCGACGATGTTCTCGCGATCATAGTCCTCGGGTCGAGCTGCTTTGCCAGGTCCGCGCGAGGTGCCGCGCCGTTGTTGTTCTTGGTCATCCTCAAAGTCTTCCTGGCTGTACTCGCCGGAGTCGTCGTCCATCTTGGCTACAAAGCGGAGTGTAGCCAGCCAGCCAGCCAGCAAGTCGGTCAGCGAGCGACCCGTGTCACCGCCGCGCAAAGTCACGAGCCTTTTGCACGCTGCTGCGGACGCTCATGCACAAGTCCGAGGAGAGATGGGAGAGCCAAAGCAGGACAAGACAGAGAGGAGAAGGAAGGACAAGACGGAGAGGAAAGGGAAGGAAGGAAAAGCTGAGAGGAAGGGCGCTACTTGTTCTATGGGTAGGCCGAATAGTGAGTGGCCTTTTGAGCTCGCAAGTGCAGTTTAAGCCTGCGCCTTGTTGTTCTTTCGGGCGAATAGTGATATCCAGATTTCCCGCTCGCTTACACGAGTCACTTTTTGGTCGTGGCTTCCTCGCTCGCTAGTTTTTTTTGCATTCCCCTCTTTATCACAAGCAACAAGAGTTATGCCTATCGGTGTAGCGAATTTTAGACAGATGGGTGCGCGCGTCAGATATGTGGCTGGGACAACTCAACGCTTCGGGTGCTTGCTACAACGGTGCGATGCGACGGAGTGCAGCGCGGCACGGTACGGTATGTCGCGTCGCGTCACCAAAAGGAATAGAATTAGAAAGAAATAGACAATGTGCGAAGCCAAAGGAAAGTTGAAAGAAAAGAGTTCTAACGGATCTCGAATTTTTTTGATTTTTGGTTTGGAGTAAAAAAAATCCGTTGGGAAAGACCCGTTAGACCCTTTTTCTCTCGAAATTTTCCGGCCTGGTTGCGCGAGTCATGCTTTCATCATTTCTATCGAACGCACTGCATGAACATTCTCGCTGCATCGTTTCAAGATTCTTTCGGGCATAATAAATTGTAGCGCTGCATAGAAGTCGGTAAGAATCCACCCATGAAGCGCCAATGAAACTGCCGCGATAGCTTCTCGAGGGCTCAGTCAAGGCTCAAAGCGGTCTTTTGTTTTGGTTTCCAGTGAAATGATGCGGCGACGGTGCGGCACGCATGCGAACACTCCGGGTCACACAACGCGGCAAAAGTTACGCTCACGACTGCCCTGCCCCATGGGGCGCAACTTGCCCGCCTGAGGCGCGTCAGCGAGTGTGGTACGGGTGCTGCAGCACCAAAAGCAGCGCGGCGGAGTGCGGCGCGAACCACCGCGCTGCGCGGCGCGGCGCGACACACGGACGACAGAATCGAGTACGAGAAACAAAGAGGGCTCCAGGCCTCGGTCTTAAAGTCGCGAGATAATCCAGCTAGCTCAGGTCCGTGTCGGGTCAATGCTGCACTTGATTCCCTTAGCTCGACGACACTGTGTGTGGCTAGGGACATCAACGCCTACACAAAGTGTGGGGAGTTGAGGTACAATTGAGCCACTAGCGACCAAGGTGAGGTGGAGACATGCGGCGAAGCAATTCGATCGTTCCGGTACGCGTGCCTGTTTCAAGCACGAGAACCATGTGATGCACGCAACGTAAACCAGTTTCAAACATGTACAGAGTCGCGTCACGGGAGCTTGATTGCGACAGATCCGTTCCGGTGGCCTTTCAGGCAGAGAAAATGGCTCGCGTTGCAGACAACGGTATGAGCACGCTTTGGGATTCTGATCAGTAAATTCAGCGAGCTATTCATTTCTCCGATCGCGTCTATAAACACTGTGCAGTACACCGTGGCGTCCGGATGAACGGATCGAGGTCTCGCAAAGGGGAAAAGGCGCTTGCACAGACGTCAGAATAATAGTGAGATATCCGTTGTTGTATCCGTTGACCAGCACTGTGTTACACACCTGATGCCAAAGAGTTCATGGCGCGGAGGAAGTTGCCAGCGGCGCGCGCTATGCTCCATCTTTCAAGTAACCAAGAGGGACAGCGAGGAGCTTGACGATCTAGCTTTCCAGGTCGCGAGGCAAACCTGAAACGCTGGCTTCGGGGCAAAAGCTTGCAAGCTTTGCTCCAAAGCAAGCGCGAGCTGCCCAAGCAACAAGCAAAGTAAAACAAAGAAAGTAAGGAGACGGGCGACGAACACCCAAGTTCGAGTACCTGGCAATTGCGGAGAAGAGGAAAACCCCACTTGAATCTGCCCGTCTTGCTTTGCTGGTGTCAAGTAAACCTTTTCATCAAGCACCATGATTGAGACAGACCAAGTTATGACGCTCGTCCTGTTCGATGAACTGAGCACCCTCGGAGCCCTGGTCCGCGGCGTTACCTCGGCAACATCGGTAATGCTTGTCATCTTCTACCTGTATCAGTGGCACTACGGCCGCAGTACGCTTTACTCCATTTACGTGCAGGTCGTGACCGCCCTTGTGTACGGTCTGGCGGCCGTTGGCAAGGGCGACTGGATGTTTGCGCGCGTTGCCTTTGGCGATGAGATTCGCCAGGTGGCCCTCGGTCGCTACATTATTTGGATGGTCACCTGCCCCGTGATGCTTTTTGGCTTCTTTGGTCTCATCAGCATGCTCGGTCCCAATGTGGAACCTGTCAAGGTGAACTTCATGGTGATGAAGGATCTCTTAGTCATGGCCTTTGGTGTGACGGCAACCTTTCAGGAGAACCAGACTGTGCAGTACATCTTCCTCGCCTGCGCCATCACCACCGTACTCGTTTTCATGACGGACGTCTACTACCTGGAGCGCGTCCGCCAGGAATACTTTGCGCAGGGCGATCTCCTGGTCTGGCTGCATGGCATCACCGCGCTGCTCTTCATCTCGTGGGGCATCTTCCCTCTCATGTACTTTCTCGGCCCGCCCGTGCTTAACATCATGTCGCACGAGGGTGATGTGATTGGCCATGCTATTGGCGATCTCATTGGCAAGAACCTTTTTGGCTTCGGTATGTGGTACATGCGTTACAACAAGCTTCTTCCGTACATTCAGAGCCAGGGTAACGCTGTCTGCGTGTACACTGGTTACGAGCTTGACCCGGAGAGCCACATGGTTCGCTACTCGACGCACATGGTCGTCCCGACTCCCGAGCACGACGAGGAGGAGGGCGACAGCGAGAAGGAGAAGAGCCGCGTGTGGAATGCCGAGCAGCGCGTCAAGATCCTCATCATTGAGCCGGCCGTAAGCTTCCAGCGTCTCTTCATGTACATGCTCAAGGACGTGAACGTCGATGCGGAGATGGCCCTTGACCTCAACCATGCCAAGTCGATCCTGCGCCGTGGCCGTGTCGACGACTTTGAGACGATCCTCGTGAACCTGACGACCCACTTTGACCGCCCCAACGCACTCAAGGAGTTCAAGAAGATTGTCAGCGAGGAGCCCTTCCAGGTCCCGGTCCTCGGTTACACCTTTGACGACAACTGCCTGGCCATGCTCGAGAAGGAGGACAAGCGCAACGAGCTCACCCATGGCATCGTGCACCACGTTCTCGATGAGGTCTTCCTCGGTGATCTTGTTCGCCACTGGGCCCAGACCTCGTACCTCTGGCGCGAGACGTCCCGTGCGCGTGAGGTCGAGTCCGAGATTCGTCGCTCTGCCAGCTCGCTCCACCTGATCCGCTCTTCGGCCGGCAAGACATTGCGTGACATGCCCGAGTTCCCGTCCAGCACCTCTGGCTCTGGCGCAGCAAGCTCGAGTGTCAAGCCCATGGACGATGCCGAGTTCAACGCCGCCCTTGTCGCTCGGCAGCAGGCTCTCTTGATGCAGACACCTTCGTTCTACCAGCCGCCCCAGATGTACATGCAGCCGCCCCAGCCGCAGATGCAGCAGCAGATGCAGCCCCAGATGCAGCAGCAGCCCCAGCCACAGATGGTCGCCATGCCGGCATCGCCGCAGATGCAGCAGCCTCAGGGCGGCCTTCAGGTTCAGGTCCAGCAGCCAAGTCTTCCTCGCAAGAACAGCATTTCGGTGCCTAACTCGCCTGTGGGAAGCCTCTCGCGCCAGAACTCCTTCTCGCAGGGCTCCCCCGTGGCAAGTCTTTCGCGCCAGAACTCCTTCTCGCAGGGTTCCCCCAAGGCGGCCGGGCTTTCGCGCCAGAACTCCTTCGTGCAGGGCGCGCAGCCGATCACCTCGCTCGAGGGCGCAGGTGACTCAACGTGCTCCAATGACGGCTGCAGCAAACGGTCCGAGATGATTTGCGGTGGCTGCCATCAGGCCACCTACTGCAACCGGGACTGCCAGCTCGCGCACTGGCGTAATGGCCACAAGCAGGCCTGCAAGAAGTAAGAACTCTTTTTTGGGGGGGGGGGGGGATAGGAGAGACCCCGGTCGTCCCGAGGTCTTCATTTTGAAACTGAAACCTCCCTATCATATGTTGGCTCGTACCGAGTAAAAACAATCTATATCAATGAATGAATGAATGAATGAATGACTTGGAATGACTGATTAGCTAAATAAGCTACTACGACCATCCACTTGTCTCAAGTCAAGTTGGCGATGGACCAGCCTTTTAGTATACGTAGTATAGTAATTTTGCGATTCGAAGTTCTCAGCAAACCCAAAAAGTTGAGTAATTGGCAATGGCTTACTACGCGTTTAATCAATTGCCACCTTTCAAGCCTAGGCCTGGTGGGATTCGGGAGGACAGGACACTGAGACGTGCTCCAAGCCAACTCTAATGAGAAACTTGTTCGGGAAGAAGCGCATGGGAGCTCCCTCGTCTCATCTTGGCCTAGATCCACGTCGTTTTTTCTGTCACTAGGGCCGTTTTCTAGCAAGTGCGAACCTAGGTGTGAAAAATGCTCACACCCGTGCGACAGTGCGAAGAACAAGAGGAACATGAAGAACGTGGAGACGTTTCCTCCCCGGCACGTCCCTTGCACCGGCTGCGGCTGCTGCGACGCGAATGGCAGGGCCCAATCTGCACACTTATACTATACGTCCAAGCGGCCATTTCATCATCCGAAGCTGGCTGCCCTCGCCGGTCTTTGAGTTCGTGGCGACGACTCCCTTTCGATTGATGGCGTCCACAGCCACCCGTTCACTCTCACGACAATCTTTGCTTTCTTCACCCTGCGGACCACACTGACAAGCAAGCAAGCTTCAGCCCGCAAGCTTGCAGCTTTCCGTCATGGGAGCTTCGCACACCGATGGTCGCTTAGTAGCTTGGCTGTTCCACATCGCTTTTCTGCAGCTGCAGGTCGATTCGTGGCAGGCAGCCCGCTCCCCGCACAAGAGAGGCGCCTCCCCTCGAGCACAACGAAGAATGAATGAATGCATGCGCAGCGGACAGAGGTCCGCGCCGCTGCCGGCCGCGAAGCGCTCGATGATCCGCGAGCTCGGCTCCTCCCGTGCCATGTCGAGCCGCGTCGAGCCGCAGCCGCGTCGAGCTCGGTTCCTCTCGTGCCATGCCGAGCCGCGTCGAGCCGCGTCGAGCGCGTCTGGGCGCAGATTCGATGTATGGAAAAAGATGCGCACACTAACACAAGTTGAACGTTCACGCGCGTGTCGAGGTGGGAAGGCGGGAACACATGCGCGGCGCTCGCGACGCGCCCGCCTGCTGCCGCGAGGGCCTCGGCTCGCGCGCGGCGAGGCGAGGCGAGGCGCGGCGCGGCGCGGCGAGGAAGGAGACGCCGCTGTCGCCGTCGCACTGTGCGCGAGCGCAGCGCGGAGGAGGAGCGGACCCGAGCGCGGAGGAGGGGACGATGGACTGGGACGACACTGCCAGCGCGTGCACGACTGCAACAGCGCGTGCACAAGCGACCTCGGGCTGCTGCTGCTGCTGCGGCTGCGAGGCCGCGCCGACGCCGGAAGCTGAGCTGAGCTGAGCGGAGCTGAGCTGAGCGAGCGGCCGCGCGGCGTCGAGCCGAGCCGAGCTGTTTCGAGCCGTGCCTCGCCATGGCGCGGCTCATGCGCTGTCAGGCAACTCGTGCCCTGTCAACTCACGCACGCCCTGTCATGCCGTGCCGCGGCGAGGCTTGACGCCAAGCCAAGCCAAGCCGAGGCCCCGCGCCGAGGCCTCGCGCCGCAGAGCGCGGGTCGCCGCCGCAAAGTGCCCAGGCAGGCCCAGCGCGGCCAATGGCGGCCCCGGCGCGCGCCCGCAACGCAGCGGTGGGAGCGCGTGCAGGAAGAAAGAGAGAAAGAAAGAAAGAAAGAAAGAAAGAAAGAAAGAAAGAAAGAAAGAAAGAAAGAAAGAAAGAAAGAAAGAAAGAAAGAAAGAAAGAAAGAAAGGCGGCAGAGGACGGGGCCGCACGTGCGTCATGGCGTACACAAACACCCTTGGCTTGGCCATAGCTAGCGCCGCCGCGCAGCAAAGCCGGAACGCGGGGCCTGGCCCGGCTGGTCTGCGAGCCGAGGCCCGCTGCGGACGCGACTGCGAGGCGCGCTCGCAGGCAAGCAGCAGGCAGGCGGGCAGGCGCGGTCGGGCGAGGAGGATGGAGAGCATGGCGGGCGACATGCTGGCTGGCGGCTGGCGCATGCTGGAGGGGACGGGCGGCGCCGACAGCTACACGTTCCTGGAGCTCTACGAGGCCATGGTCTTCATGGTGGCGCTCTGGGTGGCAGGCAAGCTCGTCACGCTTGTGGGCGCGCCGCCGCTCGTGGGCCAAATCCTCACGGGCGTCTTTCTTGGACCGCACCTGGGCCACTTCGTGCCCAAGGTCGGCGCGTGGAAGCTCATCGGCGAGATTGGACTCATGCTCCTGGTCGTGGAGGCAGGTATTGAAGTCGATCTCGAGATGATCCGCCTCATCGGTCTGCGCGGCGCAGTCGTCGCCGTCGCCGGAAGCATGGTTCCACTGGCGATCGGCTTCTTCATTGGCCAGCACTTTCTCGGCCTTGACATCAAGGGCAGCTTCGTGGTCGGCGCCTCCGTGTCGCCGACAAGTATGGGCATCGCGCTCTCGGTCTTGCGCTCTGGAAAACTCCTCAACTCGCCAACGGGACAGCTCATCATCGCAGCTGCCGTTCTCGACGACATTATTGCGCTCATCCTGCTTTCGGAGCTCTCTGCCCTCGAGGACCCCACGGCCTGGAATGTGTTCAAGCCGATCTTTTCCGCCATCATGCTTCTCTTTGGCTTCGGCTTTATTGCCATCTACATCATCCCTGTCATTCTCAATCGCTACGTGTACCCGCACGTCCCGGCACGACATGAGGATAACGTTGCTCTCGGCATGCTTTTCCTCCTCACCCTCGGGTTGGCCCCTGCGGCACGTGCGAGCGGCGGCAGCTACCTTTTGGGCTGCTTTATTGCCGGGCTTTCATTCTGTACATCTCACCAGGTTGAACGCGTCTGGGTGTCCCAGGTCAAGCGGATCCTTACATGGCTTCTCCGCATCTTCTTCGGCTGCACCATTGCCTTCGAAGTCCCTATTGAATCTTTCACCTCTCTGGAGGTCGTCAAGGACGCTTTCATTATCCTCGTTGCGCTCGTGGGAAAATTAGCAACCTTTATTTGGGCTCGCCCCCTGAACAGATTCAATGCTCTGGTGGTGGCCTCGGCCATGAGCGCTCTCGGCGAGTTCGCCTTTATCGTCGTCGTATACGCCAAACAAGAGGACTACGTAACCGAGGATCTTGCGGCCTCCATCATTATGGCCATTCTCATCACCATTATTGTAGCTCCCATTTGCCTGCGTCTGGTTATTCAGTACTTTGCTCGGAAATCGCATCGCGCTGTTGCAAAGGCGCGCGACGATACTGGCGAAGACGCCAAGGGCAACCCGCCCCTCTATTACTTTATGCAAACGCGGTGCTCCGGCAGCATCGGTTTGCAGGATCGTCTTCTTCGTACGCTCATCGACTCGGGACTAAAGATTGTCGATATCCGGTCCTTTCACCCCCGCGTCAACGATCTCGATGTCGACATCATTTTCGAAGCCTTTTTGTGCGACGATGGCTTCCGCCTTCCCGCATCGCGATACCGAGCGCCCCTGCCCGAAGAGGAGGAAAAAATCAAGCTTCGCCTCCGCGCCCTTTACGAGGATCTCAAGAAGGCGATTCGAGACCCGCAGAACGGCGCCGTTCGCGTGGGACGCTGGTACGCAGGCATCCGCTCCGAGGAAGACGAACTCGACACCGAAGCAGCCTTTGGTCTCGCCGAGAAACTCATGCAAGAGAGAAATCAAGAATTTGACGTAGATGTCAATCGAATGGAACACGATGACGACATGTACGGCCTGCACGGGTTCGTTCATAGATCAATGAGCGACATCGACTTCCTTCGCAATCCTCGCGGCTCGTCGGTGCGCACGGGAATGAGCGCTTCGCAGCGTCATCGTCATGATATGGTGTCTTCGCCAGGACGCGCAAGCTCTAAATTTAAGAGTGTTCGCCACAAGGGCCCCAACCGCTACAGCTCACAGTACGGTTCTTGGGCAGTCTCGGAAGGCATGGGCGACAGTCCTCGCGGATCAGCAACCAGTCGACGCTCTTCTGCTGCTGCAAGCATTGGTCTGCTTCAAGTTTACGAAGATGACAACGTTGACTCTGAAGCGGAGCCCATGGAAGATGACGATGAAGACACTTCTTCTGATGGTTCGGGATCGTCTGACATTCAGGTGGAGATCTTGGACAGTCGGCGCGATGACTAAAAAAAACACTGAAAGATTACTATTTGAACGTCTTTCTGGTTCGCCAACAAAACATGAGTGCACGTTGGCCCAAAGGTAGTTAGAATGATAAGCATGTGTCTGTGTCTCTGCGTGTTTGCGTTTGTGTTTGATGGTACGGAACAACATCGTTGCCAACATTTATTACAAGTTTGCGTTAGCTCTGAAAACGGAAGCTCTTTGCACTTGTGAAGACGAGTTCTACGACGGCTTTCAGAAAATGAAAGGAAAATCAGAAAAAAAGAAACTAGAAAAAGAAGAAGCAAGGAAAGTAGGCCGGGATCTTGTTGCCTTTGCACTTTGCACTTTGTCTTGATCATCTTTGTCGCGTTGTTTATTACCAGAAAAATAAAAATAAAAATCTAACTCACATGAGCGACTGAATCAGACTGCGGTGTCTATGCTGGATCTTGATCCACCTCTTCGAGATCTTGCACACGACTAGGTTGGCCAATCATGGTCCCAAGCTCCCCCAAAAGCATTACGGTTCCCACAGGTGAACGAGGTGCCTTGCGAATCTGTCGAGGATCTGCAAGCGTAATGGGCACTTTGGCCTCTGCCTTGAGTTTGCTATAAAGTGCAGTGAGATCTGCGGCCCGCTGCAGCGTTTCTTCGCTTGGCTCGCGCAAAGAACCGAGCATGCGCACCAAAACGTGCGAGCCTGGACTTCCACGTGCGTGCATCCATATCTCACCTGGACGACCAACGCGAAGCGTCAATTCCTCATTTTCCTTGCGGTTTCTGCCAACCCAAATTTGCGCGCCTTCCTCCAAACCTGGATAACGACGAAAAGACTTGGCCTTTTTACGGCTCGACAAAGGCTGCTGACGCTCGCGAGGTGGCCAATCAAGCGCCTTGTGGTCTGTTGCGGCGCGATCGATGCGAGCAAACGCCGTTTCATCGCTTGGGTCGCATTGATCGAGATCCTCTGCGATCCGCTCCACAATTTCCTGTTTCTCCATTGACGCGAGCAGCTTTTCTTCGACGACAGCTACGCCACGCTCCATTCGACGGACCTTCTTGAAGATGCTTCCTACCTGGTCGTTCACGTTCGCAAATTTGGTTGTGTCGAGCTTAATCTCCACGTCTGTCATGCTCCCGTCGTCCATATATTTGGTGACGCTGACGCTGACGCTGCCGGCTCCTTGAGACCGTGCCCTTGCAAACGCCTCTTTTACGGCATGCATGTTGGCTGTGATGAGGTCGCCACTCTCCCGAAGTGACTCGATCTTGCCCAGCTCGGTCGCGCTTCTTTCCAGGGCGGCCTGTTCTCGCCTCAATTTGTCCAGGCCTGCGCGAACAGCCTCATTCAGAGCCGTGTGGCGCTCGAGCATTTCGAGCTCTTGCGCGGACACCTCAAATTCTTGCGTCTCTCCCTCTCTCTCTCCCTCTCCCTCTGTTTTGACATTCTCTCCTCCTGTGGACAGCGCGCGCCGCCACACTGTGGTCACGGCAGCGGCAGGACCTGTTTCCAGCCTCATAATCCCCTGCATCCCGAGCCTCTGAGGACGTGCATAAATCACCACCGTCGCCAGTTCCTTCTCCTCCGTCCTCGCCGTCGCCAGACTCGCCTGCGACCGCGCCCTCGTCCTCCTCCTTGTCCTCCTCCTCGTCGTCGCCGCGAGCCGCTCCGCCGGCGCCCACCCGTCCTCGCCACATCTCGACCTCGTCATCGCGGCCATCCGCGCCGCGAGGCCGCCCGCCCCGCGTCGCTGGGGCCCGAGCATCTTCCGCGTCTCCGCTGCCTCCCTCCCTCCCTCCCTCCCTCCGCGCGCCCGCGCTCGCGCGACGCTGCTCCGCGCCGCGCGATTCTGGTCTGCGCCGCGCGCTCTGCTCTGCCAGGCGCTGCCGCGGCGTGCACTCGCCGCAGAGGTACTATAAGGCAAGGGAGCGAGGGGAAATGGAAAATATCTGCGGAACCCCAACTCGCCTCGGCTCTTCTTCGCGCAGCCCGGGCAGCGCGACGTCGGCGGGCAGAAACCCAACCCGAGCGACAAACAAACGGCGCCCGCGCGCGAGCGGCGGGAGGGGCTCGGGGCCGCGCGAGCGCGGAGAGCGGGAGCGGCGCGGCGGGGCCGCGCGGCGCCCCGCGCAGAGACCTCGGCCGAAGGGACAGGCGAGGGCCAGCAGGGGCGGAGAGCGAGAGATCAACGTCAAGCAGGAGCACGACAGCTGACGAGCTGACGCTGACCTTCGGGGCCTCCAGGTCCTCGTCCTCCTCGCGGTCTCGCTCGGCAAAGCCGAAGACGACGGGGGAGAGGCAAGGCGAGACGGACCGCAGGAGTGGTGGAGGCAAGTGACAGACAGACAGCAAGCGAAATGCGGGCAGAGGCGCTCTACGACTTCGAGGCCCAGAATGACGATGAGGTGAGCCTGGAGACGGGCGATATCGTTGTCGTCACGGACTCAAGCGATGACGCATCGGGATGGTGGAAAGGAAAACGCGAGAAAGACGGACCCGCGGCCGTGGAGGGTCTCTTTCCCCGTGACTATGTCAAGATCGTTGAAGAGGCCGAGGCTGCTCCCGCGCCTGCGCCCACCCCTGTTCCTGCTCCAGCGCCAACACCGGCGCCAGCGCCACCGGCGAAAACGACCACGCCCAAAACCAGAAATCGCGTTCGCGTTCTCTGGGAATTTGAGCCAAGCGCTGATGACGAATTGTCAGTCAAAGCCGGAGATGTGATTGAAGTCGTCGATTCCGAAGACCCAGAGTGGTGGTATGGATCGATCCGCGGCCAGTCCGGCCTCATCCCCAAAAATTATTGCGAAGAGCTACCTGCATCGTCGCAAAGCGGCGCCACGGCGCTACCGGGATCAGGAAGGTCAGCCTCTACGTCATCTGCCTCTCCTGCCGCCGGGCCTGCATCATCCGCAACGTCGCAAGCAGAAGGAACATCGACCGTATCTGCCACGCCGACGCTTCGTGTCAATCTCAACAGTCAGAACAGTCTCAGTGGCTCAAGCAACGGAAGCGCCCTACCGGCGAGCGCGGTTCGTGTCGGAACAAATTCACAGGCAGGGGGCGGAACAGCAGGTCCCGCGACAACCATGAATGCAGCACAAGGCAAAGGCTTCATCATCGGGAGCGAGCCGCTCTGGAGACATCCAGGCTTCATCGGGATGTGCGCAGATCGCTACATCTCAGGCACGTGGCCTTCGAACCCGACGGACGAGTTTACGTCGCTGCGCATGACCCTCGAGTTTTTCATGCTTGCAATGGAACGTCTTGTGACAAAACTTGGCGATAAGTGGGGCGTGCGCAGTCTGAAGAACGCTTTTGCAATGGCAGGCTGGGTCGTCGCAAACCTTCCGCTGAATCCGATGAACCAGGACCAAAATTTTCACCTCTTCTTGCATGGATTCGTCCAGCGGGTGAGGGGAATGCGGAACGGCGACGTCATCTGCTTTCCCGGCGGCTGGACCTCGGATACGTCCATTGTCGACCTCGGCGAAGATACCGACGACTCATCAGACGATGATACTGAAGATGGCAGCGGTTCCTCCTCCTCTGGGGCCGGCAACAGTGGCAGCAGGCGGAGCTTCAAGCGCAACAGCATGCGCAAGCGGTCAACTGCAAGCAGTGCCAAGGACGATGGCAACAACAAACCAGAGGAAAGCAGCTCTCGTCCTACAAAGCCGTCGCGCTCGGCCTCGTCCAATCGCATCAAGGTAGGAGGGAATCGCGGCGTGGTGTCTCATCTCGTCATGTACATTTTGACGCGCCATGAAAGCACCTTTTCGCTTTCTGTCTGCAATACAGGGCATCCTGTTGCTGAACAAGAACAGCAAATGCAGCAAAATAGCGCTGGCGACCCCGCGACGCGCTGGGATGGCTTCGACTACCACGCGGCCCGTCTCGATGAGGAAACGGGCAAGATGAAGCGCAATCTTTGCTACACGCTCACTGATATTCCCTGCGAGCGTCTTTTGGACGCTTCATTTTGGTTCCTTCTTTTCCGGGCCAAAATTTACTACCATTCCAAGAACACCGCCAAAATGGTTTACGAGACGCTGCTTCCATACCTTTCGCGCCAGCACCTGTACATGAACCGCGCCTCCTTTGACCTTTCGGTAATGGACATGCGCACACAGCGCGACGTGGCCGATGGCTCTTTCTTTCACCTGCTCAAGGCGTGCATGCGCCAGTGCGTGCTCTCCCTGGGACTCACTACCTTCCAGGCCAAGCACGTTTCGCTGCTCCTGCGCATGGAGGTCTGTGAGATGATGCAAGAAGATCTGTCCCGAGTCTCCAACTTGTACGCCGGAGACGCTATTACAATGCGGGCCGCACTGCAGCAGCTTGCGGACAATGCGGCAAAGCGGAGTCTCGAGGAAAAGAACTCGCCAACCACCACGGACCATCTCCAGCAGATTGCCGGGCTCATCAACGACATCGACGGCCGCATTTCTGGCCTGCTAAAACCGATCGAGGACCGCCACCTGCCTCCCGCCCTGAGCTTTCCGAATAGCGGAAAGATCGCCTGGGCCGCGTGCATGCCCATGTTTGGCCCTTTTCGTCGCGACTGCAGTGTCGAGCACCTTGCCGGCGGCGCAGCGCCGCCTCCTATTTTGCGACCTGTGCAGCTCACGCTCGTCCCCGACGCGATCGAGGACTTTGCCGACGTGGCCATTACCCTGCGCCACTGTGTGAACATTTGCACATTGCTCGACAACCAAAAGGATCTCATCCGCAACACGTATTGCATCCGCATCGCGCTAATTCAGCACCTCTTTACGCAAGTCATACCGCTTCCCCTCGCCCGGAACGACCCCAAGCGCCCAGACCATTGTTTTTGGTACGCCAAGCCCATGCGTTACGAGACCCAGGCAGATATTCTGCGCCTCCTCGAGCTCGTGGGTCGCCACTTTGTCAGCGCAGCACTGTCCGTGCGGGTCACGCGGAGCTTTGATGCTGCGCGTATCATTACCATGGCCGCGATTGCCACCGTGGCCGATTGCGTGGTGCGCGTTCACGCATGTGATATCCCTTCACAGTTTTCATTGCACTATGATGGTCAGGCTGCAGGCCCTGTCCATCCTTTTGCCTTTGAAATTGGCTACTTTGTTGAAGAGAGCGGCTTTCTCGCTTTTGCTGACCCATATCTCACCACGGCGCGAACGCAGATCCTCGACTATTTTACGGCCCTTCGGGACGCCGTCCGCAGCGATCACGTACTCTTTCGCTTCGAGCACTCGATGCTTTTCGGTGATGCGGAGCGTCGTCTCGTGAACCAGCTTTGCGTACAGATGGGCTTTGACCGCTCCAAGGGCATCCCGGGCCTGGCTGCGTACTTTGGTGGCCAGGATCCGGCGCTTGTTGATCATTACCCCGAGCTCGCGCTTTTCCGAGACATCGTCTTCCTCTTCAAGTCTCTCTTGGCCCCGACTGCAAATGCACTCCCTGAGCTTCGCCATTGGAAAGCCACAGATGCGCGTCTCATTTGGACAGTGGGCAAGCCTGTCGACGATGGCAATGCAGCACCTCCTCCGGACGCGCCTCAAGGGACTTCGATGCAGCGCGTGGGTCTCGACGTTGCTGGTTTTGGAAAGGAAAGGCTTGCTTGTGCAGCGTACGTTCGCACCTACCGCGCGGATGCTCAGATCGAAAAGTCGACTTTGCAGTCTTTGTTGGATTTTGTAGGTCTCGGGAGCAACACCATGCCGCGCGCGCCTCCATCGGGCGCCAATCCATCCAACCTGGCAGGGAAGAACATCAATACCGAGGATGATGTCCTTCACGTCAAAGACCTTCCCGACTTTGGAAACAAGATTCGTGCCAGCGACTCGGAGCTGCTCCTGCAGTATCTCACAGCACCATACTTGCGTATCCCTCTCGTACTGCAATTCTTTGCGGACCAGATTCGTATATCTGCGCTCGCAGAGTCCAAGCTGCAAGAGGTGTTAGATGCTTGCCTGTTTGAACCCGGCATGTGGCAGCGCGATGGCAAGGTTGAGGAGCCACGAACTGTGCCTGCGTCCGATCGCGCTCACCTCGCCACACCCGTGGGTCTCCTTTTTAACGAGCTTCAGCACTCGCCTCGTGTCGTCCTTGATGCGATCGAGAACATGCTGTTTTACGCCATGGAGCTTGATGTGGGTCGCTACTCTCCCGGTTCCTCGCAAGTTATCCTCTACGTGACACGTCTCGTCGTGCGCGTGATCGAGTACATGGGGTTCCTCATTGAGCGCGACGAGCTCGAGCAGGAGCGTGTGCAGCGCACAGGGGATGCCATCTCGCGCAGCGGTCCGCGTTCCATGGCGCGCGGTCTCCATTTGCCAGGCACGACGGAAGCGTCCATTCCGTATCTTCGGGAACTTCGCGACAAGCTGCGCGACAAGCTTGACTCCTCCATTTATCCCATGCTCGAACAATGGTGTCGCGTGGCCACCAAGCAGCGCAAGATGCAGCTCGCTTGCGTTTTCCACGCCCATATGGCATATCTCTACCTGGGCACAAAGGAGAGCCAGCTTGATCGGCGCATGGTCTCGGCGATTCTTATTTCCTACATCTTCGTTACGGTGAACTTTCGCTTTCACATGGAGCTTGATCCCGAGAGCGCTTCGCGCGGCGTCAAGCGCGCGGGGAAAAAGGGCGAAGGCGAGAGCGACGATGCTCTCAATTTGGGCATCTCGCCCAACGAATTCTTTTCGCTCTATCAAAAGCATCGTGGCAAAATCTTGCGCTGGCTCGAAGCAAACCCTGCCGATTGCAACAAGACCATGGAGGCGATCGTCAAAGTTATTAGTCTCACGGATGAGCGCCAAACCGGCATGGTCACTGAATCCAAGGGCGACGAGGACGAGATGCTCATCCGAAGCTGGCAGTCCCCCGAGATTGCCGGCTGTCTCGGTCGGTTCATGCCCGATACCGAAGTCAGCGAGTTGCGGCGCTGTCTCAGCGCTGCCGAAGAGGTCCGCGACTTTGAAGAGTGGATGCGCGTCGTCACGACGCAGAGTGTCGACACCGAGATTAACGTGCAGCTCGGCGAGTTCACTTTGAAAAAGCACCCAATGAAGCTTCTCGACGACAAATTTGTCTACATGCCGGATTTTCGTGAGGTTTTTGGCGATATTGACCCATCGCTTGGCCACGGTGTGCAGTGCGCCGAGGTTAAGGACACCGTGAACCGAAGTTGGAAGCGCCTCGTAGGTCGCCGGCACGATGTGCAGCTATGGGATCCGGACACGCGCACAGAAATCGCAAATCCATTTCAGCGGCCATTCCCAAGTGCCCTCGAGCCTGCCGAAGCATGGGTGCAAAAGGCGCTCGAGCCCTATGCGCAGACAGTGTTGAGTCATGTTGAGCTCTTTCTCCCACGCGCTTCCGCTGCAAAGCAGAGTTTCGCTGTGCTTTGCGGTCTAGTGCAACCGGCGCGCAATCTCTACCAAGATCCGAATACACCTGGCGAGGCGTCTGCAGCAGCGTCACCGCAGGCTCGCATGGCCTCGACGCTGCTCGAAGTGGTTGTCTTTCAGAACCCACGTGTCGTTCACGTCTATGAGGTCCTCGAGCATGGCCGGCGCTGGTACCGTTCGCTCTGTTACAGTTCGGACCCACGTTTTTGCCTCGGCGACTTTGGCGAGGTCCCGACCATGTCATGGTCCACGGGACGTCCCGTCTTGAGCATTGGGTCGGTGCCAACGACTGCGCGTCCTCCGTCACCGTCGTTGGTCATCAGTCGTAACCTAACCAAGGAGATGGGCGTCCAAGAGTACATGCCACGGAGACTGCTGAAAGGTCTTTTGCCAGAGACCCTGCTTGACGAGTATGAATTCTGGCAAGACGTCGAGGACAAGTCGATTATTGGATATGAAAAGGCGGAAATTCAAGATTCAAGCAAGTCCGGAGAAGGCGGAGAAGCTACGAGCAGGCTCAGCGCACAGGATCGGCTGAGCCGCGTGATCAAGCCGCGAACGCGATTGCGCGTTGAAATCATTCCTCATGGCCCAGATGACACGAGCGGGTACGGGAATTCCAAGGCATATGCTCTTGTGCGGCGATTCGTGACAATTGACTCCGGCCCGCGAGCCGGTACGGAGGAATGCCACACGCTCCTCAATCTCTTGCACGCGCCCGCGTCGAGCCCGCTCAAGGATTTGTCCAGCATCTTGCTTCGCGTCGATAATCTCAGCCACATTCTCGTTTGGACCTTTGCAGATGTTCAGACGCCCTCTGACGTCTGTCGCATCGACCTTGTCGAGCTTCCACGCGTGCGTCTCTCATTTCGTCTTCAGGAAGAGGCTTCCCAACCGGGCGGTCCCGTGGACCTCAAGCTTTTCAGCCAGGAACACACGGGTCTTTTTATGAGTGCAAATCGTGATCCTCGCATTGTCGATCTCGTTCGGGGCCTACCACACGCAGTTCTTTTGGAGAACTGGAAGGGCGAGCTTTTTATTCTCGTCGCCGCTACCGCGTACCCCACTCGACCCGTGGTTCCCAACATGATCTTTGCAACGGAGCTTGTGCTGAATCGCACAAGTCCAGAGTGGAATGCAAACCTCGGAGATGTGCGACACTATCTGTACTCGGTCCATCTCTCGAAGATGTTTCTCTTTACGCCAACATTGAGCTCGGCACTCTACCTCTTCCTGCTTCGCTTCATGGCTCGACGCTACGATCTCGCCTTTCGGCTCGCTGACTCCTGCGTGACGGACACGCCGCTGACAGCTGAAGAGGACCAGATTTTGGATCTTTTGGGTAGTCTCAATTTCGATATGCATCCTGATGCGCATGCTTGTCGTCTCAAGCTCAGTCTGGTGACGCTAGGTGCTCGCAGTATCATGCGTCTCCCCTGGGATCTCGTGCAGGAGATGTCCTTGTACGCCATCAAACATCGCCGCGTGGCGGCAAGCTGCCGTCTTTCCGTATCCGAAGAGTTGACCTTGTTGGAGGAGGTGTCGTTGAATGCGCCCGGACGCAACCTTTTGCGTGCGTCGAAGCGGAACAATGGTCAGATTCTTTTCAACCGTCGCGCCCTGCTCAACGCGATGCAGCTTACCGCGCTCGGGCAAACCTCGCAAGCTGGCTCGGATGAACTCATCGTCTTTCACCCTCCCCGGCCGCGACCGAGTGTGTGCTTCGATCAGGTCCGCGACGATACGGCCTTGGAGGACCGGAAAAACGCCTCGTCCTGGCGCAAGACCTTGCGGGCATTCTCTTCGCTCAAGCCAATGTCGTACGATCGTCCGACAGACCTGAGTGGTGTCGAGGGTCTGCGTCTTTTTCACGATATGATCAATCGAGGCGTCTCGATTCGTGGTGGCAAGACCTCCAAGGGGTTTCCCTTTTTATACGAGCTCATGACTGGTACGCTGTCGGTGCGTGTGTTGGATGACGATAATTGTTTCAACTGGGCAAGCGTTCTCTTGCACATGATGCCGCCACACAAGTTCAAAAAGACGCAGACCATGACATCGGTGCTACGCATCCTGGCCAACAACCCGGAGCTGATTCGCGATATGCCAAAGTACGAGGACGATCGCAAGCACAAATTCACGATTATTTTCAAGGGTCAGAACGTTATTCAGCGTCTCTTGGAAAAGTGCAACTCTACGCTACGCAGCAAAACGGCGAGTATCAAATGGCCGCCTACGACGACGCAATTCACGCCGTGGCGCCCCGGAACACACGTTAGTCTACCACTCTCCCCGAACCCGCGCCGCGACCGTGCATGGCTCGCGCCCCGAGTGCTCGACCTCGGGCTCGAGAGACGCGAATTCGGCCCGCTCGAGGCGACGAGCCCAGGCGGAACCAATGTTGTTGGACTCGATGCACAAGAAGCGCGCGCCTTTGCAACAGCTCCGATTGACTCGATTGGCCTTGCGGCACACGTTTCAAAGGAGTCGCGCGGAAGTCTTGGACTTGCGAAAATTGATCTTGTGCCAGGAGGCAACCCCGAGGCCCTCTTGCAGGTCGACAAGCATGCCGTGGCGCGGTCACACATTGCGCTTGACTTGCTCAAACGCATGCGCGACGACGCGGTCGCCTTTGAGGAAATTACGAACGGTGCAACCATTGAGAAGTTGAAAGATCGCGCGAAGGTGCAGGATCTCATTCTCAAACTCGAGCAGCTCTACGAACGGGACACGAAGATTGCCGAGGCATCCATTACGAGTGTGCTGGATCTTGCCAACTGGGTCGACGTTTCGACCAAGGACGCCTATGGCGAGTACGGCATGCGCAAGCGTCTTGGATTCTTGCTCAACCAGTACAGTGGCAACGAGCCTCGCATTTGGTTTGAGCTCCTTGTTGGCAATCTCATGTCGAACTTGGGTGACTTCCATCTTTCGCAGCTTAATCCCTTTCTCACGCGGGAAACTTTGGCGGAGGTTCACGACATGTGCATTGCTACGCTCATGCGCGTAAACCGGATGGCGCAGACCCTGCGTGCCATTGGAGCCGCGCACGATCTCTACCGTGCGCTGGCTTCTGCCGATCCGGAGCCCGCACTTCAGCTCAAGAGCGATGCTGTCGTCAAGGAGCTCGCCGCGAAGCGTCACTACGTCAAACAACCGGGCGCCGGCCAGGGACGCTACGAGCTGGATCCGCGTTTCCTCGTCTTTGAATTTACCTACAGCATTCTTTTGCGCAAATCGCAGGTTGAACTGGTGTATGACTTTATGGGCGCTCTGCAAAATGGAGATTCGCGGTGTCATCAAATGATCATGGGCGCCGGAAAGACCACGGTAGTGGGCCCCCTTCTGGCGCTTCTCCTGGGCGATGGCAAGTCGCTGGTTGTCCAAGTCGTCCCCAATGCTCTTCTCGAGTTTTCTCGGGCTGTGATGCGTGACAAGTTCTCGGCCATCATTCAGAAACCGGTATACACCTTTGTGTTTGATCGTTTTACCAGCGTAGACCGGCAAATGTACCGTAAGCTGCTCATTGCGCGCAAGTCTCGCGCCGTGGTGTGCACCACGCCCACAGCACTCAAGAGTTTCTTTCTCAAACTCGTCGAGGCTGCGCATCTCTTGGACGCGGCAAAGTACGAATCCGAGGACGACATGCGTAGCGCACCGAGCATCATCAAGTCCTTCTTCAAGGAGGCCCTTAGTCTCACGAGCAAGGCACGGGAAATGCTTACCAAGGAGGAGGCCACGCGTCTTCGCGAGCAAATGCGGTTGTCTAGCCGAATCCTTGATCTCTTTCGCGATGGTGTCCTCATCCTCGATGAAGTCGACCTCATTCTGCACCCGCTCCGGTCCGAACTGAACTGGCCCATCGGAAACAAGGTGCCCCTTGATTTTACGCGAAGCCACGTGAAGGGTCACGATGGTATGCGCTGGATGATCCCTTTTCACCTGCTTGACGCCTTTTTCGCGCGGACTGCAGGTCAAACGACGCTAGACTACACGAGCTCTCGGTCCGCGGCAACGCTACTCAAGAGCATCAACGAAGCGATCACCAAGGGTTGCGAGCTGAACTTGATGCAGCAGCAGCCGCATTTGGTACTGCTTTCGCGATCTTTTTACACGGCCAAGTTACGCAGCCTGCTGGCCGAATGGATGCTTTTGTTTCTCTCAATGCGCGGCTTGCATGGAATCTCGGACCCGGATGCTCTTGATTACATGACGCGCGGCCCCAAGGGCGCCCCGAAGGCGGCCGAGGTTGTCAACAGCAACCTGACCGACGAAAACGTGAAAATGATCAATCTCGCGCGCGAGTGGATCGGTACGTTTACACCGTTCGTTCTTGCCAAGATTGACCGCGTCAAGTACGGTCTGCTCAACGCGACGGACTTGGCCAAATTCATGGCTCTTGACCCGCTCATGCCCAAGAACCGGAAACTTTTGGCGGTGCCCTTCACCGGCAAAGATTGCCCGTCGCGGGCATCAGAGTTCTCTCACCCCGACGTTGTTATTGGCCTTACTATCCTTGCCTACCGGTACGAGGGACTTCGCATGTCGGACTTCATCTGGCTCTTGCGTCATCTCCGCGAACGCCTCGAGGAGGATGTTGGGCCGTACATCAAACGCGAGGCGAGTCGTTTGTACATTCGTTGGGTCTCGCTCGCGGGCGGCCGCGTGCGGGGCACCAAGGTAGAGTCGCAGAAGCGTCGCTTCAAAGCAGGAGGCGGTGCCAAGACGGATGTCGCCGCCGAGTCCAAAGTGGTTTCTGCGGATGAGGCGTTGGCTTCAGACGAAGCCAAGGAAGTGGAAAACAGCGATGTAAATGGCGTGCGCGAAATCGAGCTGGATGACCTGTGGCCGCTGCAGTTGATCGATTTGTCAGACACCTATCAAGTGGGCGTCTTGTATCGCTTGCTGCGGAAATCACCCCATGCAATCCTCTACTATCTCACGACGTACATCTTCCCGGAGACCTTGCAGCACCACGGCCTCAAAATTTCTGCTTGCGGCCAGGAGCTTGGCGGCAGCATCATGTTTAAGCGCCGACTGGGTTTTAGTGGAACGCCTTCGGACCTCTTGCCTGTGGAGTTCGGAGTATGTCACTATGAGAAGGGATCAGACGGCAAAATGCTTCATTATTTGACGGATCCAAGCGTGATGTCGATCCGTCTCGTGGAAAGGGGCTGGTCCGTGGAAAGCCTGCTGCGATCGATTGCTACAATGCGACCAGCTTACCAGGCTCTTATTGACACCGGGGCGCTGGTCACCGGATACAGTAACATTGAGGTCGCCGCTTTTCTGCTGCGAAACGGGCTTCCTGAGGATGTGGAGGGTGTTGTTTTTCTAGACAGCGCGGACCGCAAGATGGTCCTTACTCGATCGGGCAAGATCATTCCACTGGATCGATCGGGTATTGCCCCCGACCGTCGATTCTCCTTTTACGATCAGGTCCACACAACCGGCATGGATATCAAGCAAGCGATCTCAGCCCGCGCAGCGCTAACCCTCGGCAAGGATATGACCTTTCGGGACTATGCGCAGGGTGCCTTTCGCATGCGCGGCATCGGCGTTGGGCAAACCATTGAACTCCTGGTGATTCCAGAGGTCGACATGTTGATCAAGTTGCAGGTTGCTGCTGGCCATGGCAAGACTGTGAGTCCAAGCGAGCTCTCCCAGCTTGCTGCCGAAAATCTCTCTGCGCAGGAATCGCAGCGAACGCGTGACGAGGCGCAGAGTCTGCAGCGAACACCTCAACTTGCAGAGCGGCTGCGCGAAGTGACTGAGTGGCTCGTCATCAACTCCATGAGGTCAGAGAAGATCCAATTCAACTTGCTTTGCGAGCAGAGCACGAGTAATGTGTGGCGCAAGCGTGCTCATCACTTTGTTCTCATGAATTCGGCCAAGGTCGGCGAACGCGGCGATGCAGCTGCCGGGAATCAATTTCTAGAAAAGTCGATCGATGCCTTTCGTGAGCGTGTCGACTACTCTGTGGCCACTGCTGTACCTCGGGCGCAGCCATTTGCCGAGAAGATTGAGAATCTCGTCAACGATCACAGCGATCTCATTGCTTCCGAAGGCGATCGCGAGGTAATCACTAGCATCACACGAAAGGTCAAGGACGCCGAGGAACGCAGTCGCGTCGCGGCACGAGCTGGCACGCTCGTGCCAACGCTCGCTGGCGTGGAGGGCGTCGGATCGCAAGACGAGGTGGCCAAAGAACAAGTGTTCAACGCGGAACAGGTCCAAGAACAGGAGCAGGAACAAGAACAGGAACAAGAACAAGAGCAAGAGCAAGAACAGGAAAAAGTCCAACAGCTCGAGCCAGAAGAGTACGTCAAGAAAAAGTACTCTCGCAAGGACGAGTCTCCTGTCCCATGGGATGTGGAACTTTTGGGCAAAGCCAACGCCGCGCCGGCCATGAAGTTCTTTCCATGCTCCGAGTTTGCGATGCACCGCAAGCTTACCGAATCGCCCGTTCCCATTACCTTTCCCCAGTCCATGTACATTAGCCGCAATCACTACGATCCAGGATGGAGTCTGCACACACACCGTCGCATCAAGAACGTCATTATTCTCATGGAGTGGGTCCCAGACCCGGGCGCTTTGACAAATTCGGCGACACTCTTGGGCGCTTCGCAAACGCATCTTTCCAAAGACACCTGGAGCCATCTTTCTGGGGCGTTCAACATGTTTGATATTGACAGCGATCAGCGACTCAAGAAAGACGAGCTTTTCGAGCTCATGCTGGCATTAGACGTGGCGCCCGATGACCTTTTGCGCCTTGGGAACGAGATTGCCGGCTTTGAAGACGTGACCATTGAAGCCGATGAGTCAAAGTTGGCGCGCTCCGGCGACCAGGGTGAAGCGAGAACATGGGAAGATCAGCGGAAGCAACTGGAGAACTATTTGGCAAACTCGTTGCAAGAGTCCCTGCAGCGGCTTTTGCAGCGAGGCGGTGATATCAACCTCGATGCATTTGAGGGCATTGACATCAACGCCTTCAAGACACTCATTGAGCAGCGGGTGTTTTACCATCTGCAGGAAGGGCGCCACTTTGCGGCGCTATCCTTGTACGAAGCCGAAGCGCTTCGAGGTCTTATGCACATGCGGCAACGTCAAGGCAAGCCAATGCTCGACGGCAACGGAAATACCTTTGTTGGCATGCACTCCCTGTACACCAAGTCTCTTCTTGACTCCACGGTGGGTTATAAATCCGCGAGCGAGTACCATGAGACCTCTTTTTACGAAACCTTTCGCTTTATCAACAGCGAAATTTACTACAAGGAGCGGCATTTGAATATGCTTCTTCGCGCCTTGCAAGTAAACAAGCCAGCCGCGCGCGAGCGCTGGTTCGAGGAAGTTCGCGAGTGTCGACGCCGGTCGCGTCGCTCGGTGCGCGAGACGGCTTTGCATCGTCTCTTCACGGTGGACCACGAGTACAGTTTATTGGAAGAGCGCGCGACCATTAGTCGCATCCGCGGCCTCATTTATCAGCGTGGCATGTTTATTCTTGACGCTTTCCGCGCTTTCGACTCGGATCGAAATGGTTTGGTCGGGTGCTCGGAGCTCTACGGCGCGCTCGAGTGGCTTGGTGTGCGCGTGGGGCCCGAGCAGGTCTATGCCATCATGCGAAATTTGGACTCTGACATGGACGGCCATCTCTCGCTCGAAGAATTCCGCGCGGCATTTTATGATCGACGTCTCGAAGCGTCCATGTCGGAACGTGGTCTCATCAAACAGGAGAACTTTGCGGACATTGTTATTGAGCCCAAGCGAATCAAAGAGCTCGTAGGCGGTCGTGATGACGGCCAGCAGATTGCCTTGGAGAAGAGGGCTCTTCAAGCCGATGTTGTGGCACAATTTCGCGTCAAGGTCAAGGAGGTGCACCACTTTAGCCGCGTGTGGAACTCGCAAGGCGCGATGACAAAACTCAAGGCCAGTGTCTGGTCTCCCGAGCTCGACTCCTCGCTGCTCAAGCAAAACCGTTCCAAGGTTTGCCTTGGCTACTACGCGCACGGCGCTCTCGACAAGCCAGGCAACTCGAAGGGCTTCTTTTCGAAGAGCTCCCTGACGGACCCCGTGCGTGGCGTCAAATTCACACTTGAGGTGCGCGATAACGAGCGTTGGGGCGTTTCTGGACAGAGCGAGCTCATGATGCCGCTCATTAACCGGATTCTGCCGCATCCTGTCCGCTTCAATCAAGTATGGAGCCAGCAGCACGGGTCTCCTTTTTTCGCTTGGCGTCCGGTCCCACCCAATGCTGCCTTCGTGGCGCTCGGTATGGTCGCCACAACTACAGATACACCTCCTGACGTGACATCTGTACGATGCGTGCCAAAGCACTGGTGCGCGGTATCCTCGCTCAAGCCCGTCAAGATCTGGGAGGATTCGGGTGCTTCAGGTGGCCGTCCAGGCTCGATCTGGGTCGTCAACTCTTTGCGCACCCTATTCGTTGTCGAGGGACACGAGTTTCCTGCCAAGGAGGTCATATATGATCTTCGGGATCGCGTCTTCAATCTCAGCAAGAGTGACATTGAGGCGATTGGTCATGCCAAGTCGCAACAGCAGCACCAGCAGCAACAACAGCAGCAAAGTGCGCAGCAACCCCGGAGTGGTGGTGTACAAGGTCAACAAAGTGCGCATTCAGCCAACATTACGCACATGCCGATCCAGCCCCCTATTGCGGTCGCGGGCTCGAATGCACCTGTACCTCGGTCCCCAACAGGCCGGCAGCAACAGCAGCAGCAGCAACAGCAACAACAACAACCCAAAGCCCCACCCGTCTTGCCGCGTACGAGCTCGATGACACGTGGCGGGTCCATGCCTAGGGCAGGTTTTGCACCGAAGCCAGCATTTACACAGCAGCAGACGCAGCAGACGCAATCTTCGCATCCCGTACCCCCGCCAGTCCCTCGGTCTCACGCGACATCGCAACCAGCTTACCAGTCTTCTTCGCACACTGCTGCCGCACCTTCGCCACAGCCCGTACCAACCCCTATTCCTCGAACCCAGCCGCAGCAGGCTACATCACAACACATTCCGCAGTCATCGTTCTCCTCGTCAAGTCGAAGTCCGGCAGCACGATCCTCGCCTATAAGTTCAACGTCGGTGCCACCGCCTCAACCTCCTCCGCAACAATATGCGCGACCAGCTGCTGTACAGCACTCAGTTCCTCCGGTCCCGACAAAGTCTTCGCAAGTTCGCAATCGGATGAGTGCGTCCCAGCCAACAGCAGCAAGCGGACCCAGCCGTCCCACGAGCTCACAGGTCATGGCACGCATGGACAGCTCCGCACAAAGACCTCCTGCGCCATCGGCTGCGTCGACTAGACCCCCACCTGTGCCAAATGCGTCGCGTCCTGTTCCACAGCGCCCGCCACACTCGCGCGCAGCAAAGCAGCGCATGAACTCGGACGATAGTGACGGCCATCCGCTTGCGTAAGCTGTGTCAACTAAAGTAGAGTTTTCGAAGATGAATCGCGAGCACGATAGCATCCCACAATACAAGAATCTTTCTTTATCATTCTCTTTTTGTCCATGCGTCCGTTTCCTCAAACGTCACACTCGCGCGGCGTATGCTCCATTCGTGGACGATGGTAGCGGTCCATGGGAAGGTCTCCAGAGCCTTGCGCTGGATTATCAATGGCGAAAAGGTAGACAGTGTCGCTCGCTGGGCCTGTACAAGCAAGATGCTGGTGGTCTCGAAGAAGAACGAGATCCGTAAGTCGCACGCCTGGCTCAACGTTCTTTCCGAGAGGATTGAGCCGCTGCGTCGCAAAGAGGCCACTTGTGAGCGAAACAACATGCACGCACGAGTTCATCAGAATGTACACATAGTCGGAGCCGACCTCCTTGAGCAAAGGTGACACCGCGAGACGCGGTCGAATTTTTCCTTCCATGAGTATTTCCACGGCGGTGGGCTCCAAGCCCAGCGTCACGGTGTCATAGACAAAAATGCGAAGCGTTCCTGGCTTTTCTGCTGTTGCAGGATATCGCACAAGAAAAAGAATCTCGGACCCTGCATGCGACAGCGAGACATCCTCGAGAATTCCTTCGCTGACCTGAGGCGAAAAGTACGAGATCATGTGCTGCACAAGCGTCCCACCTTTAGAGTGGATGAGCACGTGATGCGGGCTGCTTTTATCGTCAGGAACATCGTCGGGAGCAAAAACCTGCATGACGCGCTGTTTTTCGCCAGTCTCGCGCACGAGCCAGGGCTTGTCTTGCAGCTCAAGCGTTGCAATGAGCCTCTCTTCGTCCCTCGCTAGCGTTAAAAAGTTCACATCTTTTTCGAGGGCTTTTTCCTCGTCGAGGGCCTTGCTCTCCGCGCTTCGAGCGCTGCTGAGGGCCAAAGTCTTTGGGGGCGGGGCTGATGGGATATCCACGCCCTCTGGAGGAAAAACTTTCTCGACGGGAAAGGCACGATCCGCAGTGTACGAGATGGCGCGCAAGTCGAGTGTGAAGCGCTGCAGCGGAACATACCATCCAAAGCCGGAGAATTGGCTGGGCTCATAGGGCCAGAGACGCATGCGATCTTTTTCATCGACCGTGTACATAATTTCTGAGCATCTGTTGACAAAGCCAATAAACTTTGGAGAGTGCTTGTGCCCCTGGTAAAACTCACGCCGGATCGTTGACCCGAACAGCTCTCCTTTGTGACGGGGGTTCCCTGGGAGTACATTTGGATCGCGCGGGTTCTGTGGCTCAACGTGGGCGTGCGAAGGACAGTACACGCTTCGATCACCGTATGACTTTTCATGGTCAGTATTCCATTTAACGAGGTCGCCATTTTTCAGGGCAATCATAATGCTGAGCTGAACGCCAAAGAGAGTATGTGCAGTGTGGAATGCCACATGCACTGGCTGAAGCTCCTCTTCGCTGGGCTCGACAAGGCGATGACGCCTTTTGCGTTTGCGTTGCTTGGCCCTTATTTTCGCCTTGTACTGCTCAATATCGTCGTCGTCATCGTAGAGATTCTCCTGAACGGGACGATCAAAGTCTTGCCACGTGAGCTCGAGAAGTTCTTCGAGCACGACAGGCTTGAGAACTTTTTGCCAGACATGTGTTTTGCCAGCGTGTTGCGGGGATGGCAAGGTGCTCAGCAGGCGGACGGTCCCCGCTTCGTCAAGAGATAGAAGAAGGGAGCCCTGGTCCGTGCTCCATACGAGTTGCACAATCGCCGCCGGCATGTTCTTTGGCTGATACTTGCGCAATAACAGCGCCTCTTTCTCGGGTCTCACATCGTAGACGAGAATGCGACCCGTTCCAGTACCGACGGCCAGATAATCGCCGCCTGCCGACCCAGCGAGTGCCGTTGGAGCCCCCTGGCCGCTACGCACTTTGATGTGCTTTGATCGAAAGGTGACTCCATTCCAAAAGTCTTTTTCTACACGTCGGAACTCGGGTGTCCGAGCCGTCACCTGTTCAGGTTCGATTGGCTGAACAAGCGCAAATTGTAGTTTGGTGGCGTCCTCGTCCTCCTCGTCTTCGCTGCTGCTCTCTTCGCCATCGTCTGCGTCTCGGTCTTTCTTGGCTTCGCCGTTTGCCTCTGCTTCTAATTCCAGTGAAGGGTCCAGTCGTTTTTCGACGAGCTCTTCCTCGTATGCTTGCTCGCGCATGCGCTTTTTTTCGAGCTCTTCGCGAATCCGTTGCATGGAGGCCTTGCTGTATGCTGCGTTTGTGGAGTTGAAGACGCTTGTTTCTTGCGGGAGTATTGCCTTCTCCAGCTTGAGATGCATTGTTGTCGTTGGTTTTCTCGAGTGTGAAAGTTGAATAAGATCTCGCGCATCTCTGCGCTGCTGGAGCTCTGTAAATGTGCTTGTAACTTGGTTCTTCATCTCATCCGGTACTTGGCCGTCGCCTTGCCACAAACTAAAGACAGACCCAAGCACGAGCTTGTCTGCGATCTTGCGTGAGAGCAAACGAGCTGTTTCCACCTCGCCGAATATTCCTCGCAGGACAGAGTCGAGGGTGCTGTTTGTGATATCGTCTGCAACCATTCGCACAGCATTTTCGCGATCCTCCTCCTGGATGCGGCGTTCGAGCATAGATCCGCTCGCGTGCCACTTTTCTACGGCTTGTTCGGCTTCTTGACGAAGCTGAGCCACGTCAAAAGGTTCATACGATTCAAGGAAGTCGTTCACGGCATCCATAAGGATGCCACGCACGATCTCAAAGGAAGGTAGCGATGCCTTGGGATACGATGCTGGCCCGAGAGAGCCATCATAGGCCTTTTGCTCGTGTGGGCCAAAGACGGAATCGCTCGCAACCCACTGACGCTCTTTTTCGAGTGTCTGAAGATCCGCGTGATGGCTTGCGATTCTCGACTGCGTGACCTCAATTTCCTCTTCAACACGCTTTGCAAAGTGGTCTATGTTGAAAGTGTCGAGCTCGTCAAAGAGTTCGTCCACATCCTTGTCTTTCAATGTTTCGTCATCCTGCGTTCCGCTGCTATCAATAACACTTGCTTCTTTACCTGTTTCTGGACTTTGCGTTTGCGGCACATCTTCTGGAACTTGATTTTGCAAGAGATTCGCAAGAACGTAGTCCGCAGGTGGCGCATGCCCGAGTTCAAGCTCCACGAGGTACTCGAGCCCCTGCGCAACGAGCTTTTCGTGATGCGCGCGGCGTTTCTCGACCTCGCGTTCCTCGGCGGCGAGTCGAGCTCGTTCTTCGCACAGCTCGCCAAGCTCGCTCTCCAGTGCGCGTAATTTGCCTTCCCAGCGCTCTTCACGGACTTGCGCGACTTTGTCAAAGAGCTTCGCAAAGTCGCTCTCTGCGTTCTTGGACCCATCATCGACGAGCGCAAAGGCTGCATTGATGTCCTTTGAGAACTCGGTATCCTCGGCATAGACTGGCTCGCGAAGCTCCTTTTGCAGCGTACCTACTCTTGCGAGTAAACGTTTGAGCGTCGCTTCGCCCGAGATGCTCCTTCGATCGTTCTCTTCGAGAATCGCTTCAATTTCTACCTTACGAACGCGTTCAGAAGTCTCGAGTTGCTCACGCTCTCTTCTAATTTTGTCAGCCTTGATTCGGAGCATAGCAACACTTTCAAGTTGATGCTGAAGCTCCATATCATGAAGTTCGGCTGCAAGGTTATCGTCCTCAATCGCAAAGGTCGCCTCGCGCTCTCGAAGCGCCTGAAGCTGGGCCTCGAGCTTCTCGCGTTCCATCCGCTCTGACTCGACGCGGACGTCGATGTTATCAAGCTCGTCTTGCAATGCCGCTGCACGTTTGCTTTGATGGAATTCCTGGTGCTGAGATAACTTTTCCCGCATTTCGTTAACACGGCGTTCATTCTTTGAAAAACATTCTTCAAGTGTCTTGAATTCTGTGGCACTCAAATCGTTGACGTCTTTGGCGAGAAGCGCGTCAATGATTGCATCTTCGAGCTCTTCGCGGCTGCTGCGCTGCGAAGAGGTGACGGACATTGCGCTCGATCGTCGGAGCGATGCGAGGGAGCGTCTGCTCGTGCCTTGAACGAGTTTCTGGCTGCGGATGCGTTCCATAGACTCAAACATGCTCGACCTTCTATTTTCCCTGAGAAGCTCTAGCACCTGGGTCGTACGCTCTGGCTGACTCGAGGCATTATTTCCCGGACTTTCGGTCCTGGTCGCATTCTCGCGCCCTCTCCCCTTACTATTTTTTGCTGTAGCATCTTCGGTCCTGCTGTCGATGCTCAAACGTCGCTGCGAGTTCGCTTCGTCTACGCCAGCGTCAGAGCCAGCGTCTTCATCGGCCTCGTTGACCTCCTCCGAGATCTGCTCAAGCGCGAGGGAGGGCTCGGCAGTGACCCATGCCTTGGCGTCGTCGTCGTTGTCCCCGCTGGCCATGCCTCCGCGGCCCAGCCAGTGTTCCGTTCCTGCTTTAGCCACAAACTCCACTTCTGCAGCTCTGTCCCGTCTCGGGCTCACTACATAGGTTCAACAACATGCTCTGTTTCGTCGCCTGCTCATCGCAAAGACGCTATAAAACACGGGCTCTCACGTAGGGCCGGCCGGCCGCGCATACCGGTCGTAACGCACATCCGCGGAAACGGGTTTCGCAAGCTCCAAATGTTACAGCAGTAGAAGAGGAGAAGAAGAAGAAAAGAGCAAACCTCTGTCGAGGCGGCCAGAGCGCAGGACGTCGGATCGAGGCCCCAGAGGCTGGCGCGCTCGGCGGACCCGGTCCAGTTCAGGCCAGCTCTGGGCAGTCTCCACCGGCCCAGAGAGACTTTGCTCAACGTGGCAGGCTTTCGGCAAAAGCCATGTGGCCACACTGCCAAGATGACGCGGACAGGCCTCCGGATATGTTTCACTGGGAGTGCGTGCGAGGGGTGGTCCTGGGCCTCGCGAGCGCCCTGCTGCTGGCGGTGTGCCTCTTTGCCACGGTGCGGATGCTCGTCGTCTTTGTGCGGACACGATGGTACGCCTCGAACCTTCTGATGCTGGCGCTTGGAACGATGCAGTCGTTCTTCCTCACGCTCAAATATCTGATCGACAAGAATCAGAAGCTCAGCTTTGCGGCGGCGTACGCGCGAGGAGTGCAGTCGCTCATCACATGCGCAAATTATGCCAAAGCAGCCGCGGAGACAGGCATGGATCCTGTCATGTTCTCAAAGTATTACTTTCCCCTGCTGGGTGTGTTGACGCTGTACCTGACGCTAATTTTTCTTGTGGCCATGGGTCGTCGAAAAGATCTCTGCTTTCACCCGCGCTGGTTGGTCATGTCTGTCTCCCAGCTGCTCATTGTGGGACTCTTTTCCATACCAGGTCTGAAGGTAATGCGAAAACTCGCTGGTGCCATGCACTGGAGTCATGTGTACACAGATCCTTCGATAGGAAATGTCGAAGAGGTGGCGAAGCAGCAGCGGGCGCTATTTGTTCTTCTGGTCTGTAACGCCATTGGCGCGAGCGCTCAGGTCACGCTCGATCTGTGGCTCAAGTCTGTTTACAAGTACGTTGGTGTGGAGTGGAAGTGAGAGCGAGCGAACAATTGCTGACCATTGATTCTAACCGAAACAAATGCCCGAAAATGATCAGGAACCCCGAGGATTGCGTACATTTTGACACAGCCATCGAGGAACAGATTCGCATCATTCTCAAGCTGCTGTCATATCACCTGCCCATCACGGCGACGCTCTACGTGTACTTTTGGCTTCCAAGACAGGGCGAAGAGACGCGTCAAGAGGCCGCGACTTCGCTCGGCATGGAAGACGCTTTTAGTGCTGAGCTCTTGGAGACCTGAAAGAGCTAAGGCCCAGACGAGGGTGATTTGTAATAGTACAGAGTGTCTCTGAACCATAAAGATCTAAGATATATACGTTAGAATTCCACAGCGAGGAAAAATTTCTTTCCTGCAGATACTTTCCTTTTCCGTCCACATACATCTTTAGCCCCATTTGAAATATTCATGCACGAATGGTTCGTATCAATGTCACAGAAACAACTTGTCTCTCCCATACATACTCGAGAACTTTTTTGTGATTCTGACAGGCAGGCACATGGTCCCATGCACAAACTACGAAAGATGCGTACGATTTCCGATCCTGGAATCTTCTATTCTCCTGCGTCCTCGACAGTTCAGGACAATGCAAAATAAAAGACGTCCGTGAAAGCACTGAGTCAGAATTTCAGACGACGCAGTTTCATCGCGCGAGTTCAAACCTCGTATGGGGCTCCGATTTGCAGAGGGAAAAGTAGTTTTTTTCTTTGGTCTAATACAAATGCAAGTTAACCTTTGAATTGAACTTCTTCGGTCCTTGGTAGGGCTACTACTCCTACTCGTCGTAAGCCTGGATTTTATTGAAATGGCAAATGAGCTTTACTTGGCTCTGTGCTTTGCCCTGCTCTACTCTCCAAAGACAAGCCGTAGTATTTGGATGTACTTGCTTGTAGTGCAAACATGGAAGCACACGCACGAGCGAGCAAGCAAAAGCGGGGGGGGGGGGGGGGGCAAGACGCGGCTCGACCGTCGGTCGCTCGACTCTTCTGCGCCTGGGTCGTTTTTTTCACCAAAAATAAGGTTATTCTCTACTTTCATTCATTCGTGTGCCTCGCCTATGCAATGGTAATACCAAGATTTGCAACATGGGCGATGAATTTCCGAACCTGAATGAGACGCATTCCGATTCTTTCGAGATCTGCACGCTGCACAAGACCAAAATCTGCGAGTTCCTCGACCCCAAGGTCGTGGAAGGAAGAGGCGAATTGATCGAAACCAATGTCGGCGAGCCAACCATCCACGGATCGAAATTGAGGCGCGCTGCCGTCTGTCGGGAGAACCTCGGAAGCTGTCGCGGCCGTTGATTCGGAGGATGTAGACATCGAGGGTTTGAGCGGCGGCTCTGTAGACGCAGAGCCTGTGTGCGCGATCGTAGAACCAACATGTGCTGGCGTCGGTGCGCTCGACGCATTTGCAGGCAGCTTGCGCGTCGATGGTCGGGGTGGGACTTGCTTCAAACCAGACACTTTGTTCTTGTAGTCGCTACGTGGCGGCAGCGGTGGCGGCGTCCGTTCTGATCTCGGTGAATTTGACACAGTGCTGGCAGCTGTGGCAGTCATTCCCGAAGAAGTTCGCTGTGACCTGTGATTCGCCGGTGGAGGGAGCGGAGGCGAGGGCGAGCGCGAACGCGGTGGGGAAGGCGGCAAAGGTGAAGGCGTACGTGGAAGGGGGTCGCCTCCCTCGGCAGGTTGCGCCAGCGATACTCGATTTTGACGTGCCGGATAACGAATGGAAAGACGATTCGTCTTGAGGCGTGAGCTCGAATCGGAATTTGCGTGAGAATCTTCCACGGCTGTTGCTGCCTCGCAAGCTTTGACATACTCCTCTGGTGGAGCAGCCCCAGCGTGGGGCTGCACATTAAGAACAGTTGCTTCGTAAAGAACGTGCGTGTTGGGTGGTACATTCGTCGTTCCGTTTTCTCCATAGGCCAAAGCAGGAGAGATACACACGGAAAAGTGCGCGCCCTCGTGAAGAGATTCAACGCCAAGGCTCAAGCCCATGGGTTGCTCTTCATCCCCAACTACAAAGTCAAGGGCTCCACTTGTCGCCGAATCTGCGTACGAAACGGCGAGCATGTGAACCGAGTCCCATATGTACACGGTGTAGTCGAGGCTCACTTTGTCTCCAGGAACAATGGGTGCACTGTTTGCGTTTCCGGATTCGATCACTTCGACGGCATAACCCTTGTCAAGCAGCGAGTCAAAGAGATCGAGGCTCTCAAGGGCAAAGGTCTTTGTGGTTTCTTGAAAGATTGCTTTACCGTCGCTCGCGCCCTCTTGAGGTCCACCGCTGCCAGGCGTGGCGCCGGCCTTTGGCACAACTCTGGATCTACGACGATCTACATCGTCCCAAGCCTCGGCACTTAGCAGAACGGCCAGGTCGGCTCCGTAGGCCGAAGCCAAGTCCACCAATTTGGCCCGCCATTCTTTGGAAATCGTGGACTCGGTCTCAATTTGGGTCTGCACATTGTCAAGCTCGTCACGCGCACTGCGCAGGAGTTCGAGTCGTTCCGGATCTGAACTTTGAACGACCACGGCGGCTCCGTTGCCGCCCATGCCAGCGCCACTGTGAGTTTCAATGATGCGTTTCACCTTTTCGAGCGAGTCCATCAGTTCGTTGATGGTCAAGGCCGCTGCATGCCCATCAAAGCCGGAGAGAGGCCGGGCAGACTTGCTGCCTTGCTTTGCGTCTACCGCGCTGGACGTCAAGGCTCGCGCGCGCGATACATCGGCGCCTGGGCGCATCGCTGTCGCAGCAGCAACGGCCGCCGCTGGCGTTGTGGTTGTCGATGTAATCGTGCTGCTCCGAGCTGGACCCGATGCTGGGGTCGCGGTGCGCATGACCGAGTCGAACCCATTCGACGCCGTGGCGCCCATTGTAAATCGAGAGGGCGATAGCGGCGCAGCAAAGTTGGCGTTCCTCGCCTCGAACTGAAAGACACAATGCAATTCGGCAGAGGTCGCTTCCATCGTTTTGGGCTCCAAGATGGGTATCCACACATCTTCGAGCTGATTTGGCGTTTCCGGGACTTGCAAGGTGACTACACCCATAAGCGTCGGAGGTGCAAGGAAAGACTCCTTGTTTTTGATCTCGAGACGCAGCGAACCGCCTGCGGCGACCTCATCGACGACGAACTTTTGGTTCCAATAGACGGTCTTTTGGTCCATTGTACATTTGCGGTGAGGGGTCTTTTCCTTGTAAAGACCGCTGACAACTTGGACAAAAGGGTAGATGGAGCGGTCGTTGCTCAAATTTCGCGCGCTGCACACCTTGAGTTGCAAGCGGCCGCTCATTCCACCAGCCATGGTCTTTTTGCGGGGTGCAACCGCTTTCCAGCTCCCTTCGTTGGAAACGCGCACGACTCTTGATCCTGACCGCCCACGACCGTCTTTCGTATACGGAGGCACAAGTACAGAGGTGGAGGAGCGCTGCTGCGTTGGCACAGGTGCAGGAAGAGATTCGGTCTCGCGCGATGCAAATTCGAGGTTTTCTTGAGGTGTCTCGTTCGCGTTGTTGCCGCAGGTCGATCCCTTAAAGTGCGAAGTCACGTCAGGGCCTCGCGAAGACCTCGCCTGCTGCTCACGTCGGAGCGCGACAAGAAGATCCTGGTCGCGCGGGTCGGAGTCCGTCGCGGCCGCCAGGGGCCTGGATATTTTGTCCGCGCTTGAAACAGCTTCGCCCGCCGGTTGAGGTGGCGCGTCGCGGGCGAAGCTTGCTAGCACGCAGCCTATGTTTCCAGCAGCCGTCGCGAGACTCGCGACGGCTCCACACAAACGATTTTGTTCTCCTTTCAGCTCGACGTCCTTTGCGACGTTCTATCTCTTTTTGGGGGGTTGGGGGTGGAGGGTTGGTTGTCTTTGCTGCAACAAAGCAAATCTGCCTGCCTGCGTGCGTGTCTCTATGTGAGAGAGAGAGATGAACTCCCGCTCTTGCCTGAAAAGCTTTCCTCGTCGCTCTAGGCCTTGCTCCTGGCGTCGCTCTCGTCGTTGTCGTCGTCGTTGTCGTTGTGAGGGTTCACGTCGCTCCCTCCGCCTTTCCGAGCCGCGCCTTTCCCGCGTCCAGCGGCCGAATCCAGCGGGCGCGGGCAGGAGCGGGCGAGAGGCGCCGGGGCAGGAGGCCGCACGTGCCAGCCAGCCGTCGCGCGCGCACGGGCGGGCGGAGCGCGCGCTCCCTCGCTCGCTCGCTCGCTCGCGCGCAGGTCGCCGCGCAAGACGCGCGCTTTGTGGGACTGCGAAGGGGCAGTCAATCTGCGCAAGTGGCGCTTCGCGCGGAGCGCCACTTGCGGCCGCGCCGCCTCCACTTGCGAGAGGCGCATTCCGCACTTGCGATTCTCCACTTGCGCGAGGCGCATGGATTCATTCTCGCCGCCGTCGCCGCCAGAACTCCTCGCTCGGGCTCCGCGAACTCGGGCCCGCGGCGAGCGGCGGACCCCGTGCGCCGCGCGGCGCGGGCGGGGAGAGGGGAGACGCCGCGCGGACGCGGAGGCGAGCGAGGCGCGCTGCGAACCCGGCCCGAGAAGGGCTGGCTCGCGGCTGGGCGTTCGTTTCCGTGCGGAAGGGCGGGGGCGCCTGGGCAGAACCGGCTTGCAGAGTTGAGCGCAGCACTTCGACGACGACGGCGACGACGGCGACGACGGCGACGGCGACGGCGACGGCGACGGCGACCGGGGATCGACGTGGGATCCGGGCTTAGGACGCTACACGTTGTGTGAGGCACCTGCAGCTGCTGGTTCTGAAGATTTGGTGAAAGCAAAATCTCTCTCAACGTTGCTTTGGAGCGAAAAAGCAGAGAAGAAGAAGAAGAAGAAGAAGAAGCAAAGGTGTGGCGAGCGACGTAAAAAGCTTTACGAGTTGAACTGGTCTAGGGGCGCACGCCTCGACTTGCTGGACGAAACGCGCCGCAAGTTCACGTGGGCCTTGCGCGGGCCTTTGATTTCGGTACCCATTTCACAAAATGCCTTCCCATACGAATACCCTGCTTCCACTACGTGGCACGGAAAGCGTCTCACCGCTTCGTGGACCTGCGCCTGCAAAGGGCATGGTTTCGCTCGCGAAACGGCGCGCGCGGACGCGGAGCGCGGCCGGGGAGGATTCAGCTAAGATGGCACTTTTACAGCTGCCAAAGCAGACGGTGCGCGCGACTCCCCCCGCGGCAACGGCCTCGCCGGTGTTCCACGCAGCACTGGCCTCACCAAACGCTGCAAGTCGTCGCCGCTCAAGAGCGCAACGGCACAGCGAAGGTGCGGGGAAATTAGTTTGCGAGAGGGATCAAATAGTGCGAAGGACCGCTCTCGAACGCACAGAGAGCTGCCCGTCCCGACTCTTGCACACGCCTGTGCCGCCATTGACAGTGTTCCCGTCCAATACAGTCTCACAAGGCCGAATCAACGCTATCCCCGTGCGACTACAGACAAGCGCAGGCCTTGCGACACTCTTTTCAAAACTGCAGGATGAGGATCTTTCAGCAACAGCTGTTGTCTTTGACTTTGACAAAGTCCTCGCCAATGTTCCTGGCGCGGGCCTTTCTGGAACGCACAACCCCAATCGAATTCGTGGCGGAGTAGACACGGTTCAGACACTAGCCATGCTTCAGGCACGCAAAGTGCCGCTCTTTATCGCTACTGCGCGGTCTACACCAGCTTTGTTACAAGATCTTATTGCCAAGTTGGGCAAGAGTTGTAGCGGGAACGAACAGTCGCTGCTCAAGTACTTTACTGAGTCTGACAGCGATGTGGCGCATCGCGCTGCGCGGGCTACCGCACCGCCACCTGTGCCATCACGCGGCACGCCCGTGCTTGATCCAAATCAAGGCGTGGGCGCTGCGGCTGTCGCAGCTGCTGCAGCACCTGAGGAGCCACTCTCTGACGCTGCTGCCAGACTTTTGGGCGAAGATCCAATTGTCATCAATGAACTACGAAATGACCCTTTGCGCGTGACAATCAAGCGCGTCGAAGGTACGAGGGTATTCAGTGCCGGATACGACAAGGCCAAGCTTGTCGCTCACCTTATTGCGCACGAAATTGAGCCTGAGAGACGTCGTGTCATTTTTGTCGATGACAACGTTTTTCATGCATACTTTGTGCTCCAAGAGTCGCCCGGTCACGTGCATGCGCAGCAGCCGCAGCGTCAGTGCACCGTCGTTTCCTCTTGGTGGGATCCGAGCGAGGAGCAGAGTCGAGGCCAGATGATGGTCATTAACGATTCTGACTTTAGTTACACCAAGGCATATCAGGAATGTCTTAGCGCCTTTGGCGTCGACGAGCCGGAGCGGGTCCGGACGGCAGGCATTTTGCTCGCCAAAGCATTACTACGGGGCGAAAGTTGAGGTGGGCCGTCAGCAATTAAAACATGCAGCTTGTCCATCCAGCGCGCTTGCCCTCCCCCCCCTCCCTCGAAAAGACAGTAGGCCGACTTTGTGAGATTTCTCATTTCTTTCTCTTATGTCAGAATCGATAGACATCATGCAAGATTTGTGAGCCTATTACATGAATGAAAAATAACGTGCGAGAAATTGTGGCTCTTTTCCCGTCAGTTTTTATCTTTGGCAAAACTTACATTTTGACGCTTGCATGTATGCATGCATGATTTCGGCTTCGCATGGTCCTAGCTCCAAAAGACTCATCAGAAAGATCGCCAGACGCAGGCAGACACTTCCGCGTCGATCGCACATTTTGGAAGCGTTTCATCGCAAAGCGAGGACAGCTTCATCAGAAGGAAGACAATCCGAGGGTACATGGAGGTCATGTATTGTAAAAAAGAACGACTTGTAAGGCTTTTGTTTGCAGATGCGACGGCAGAGATGGACAGATTGACTACGAATGCTAACGCAAAGGGCGGCCTGGGCCTCTGCCTGAGTTGTCTTGTCGTCTACGTACTTGCTGATACTGCGACTGCGCTTGCTTCTGGGCTTGCGGCTCAAAGGCCCTTTCGAGAGCGGTCCTCCGCGCTGCGGTAAATGGATACATTTTGCTCGCGGCAGTGGTCTGCAGAACAAAGACAGTACTTGCATCGGACGAAACACGAACCTCGGAATCGCCCTTGTAGTGCTGCCCTCCCTCGCGAAACGCATGACGAGATCGCCGAAGAATAATGTCTCCCGTCTTGTAAGGACTCTCTTCAAGTCTGGCATAGGCCTCGGGGGCAAGAATCTGGGCGCGCGAAGGCCAGTGCGGGATGACAACGAAGAATTGCAGAATCTCATTGGCCTCGGCCGCCCGCTCCAGCGCCACATGCATGTGGTCATACATGCGAATCACAATGGCAGGGCTGTACGGTGGATTGGCTTCGAAAGACCCTCGCACAAAGTCAAAGTCAAAAAAGTCGCCCTGACTCCCAAAGTGGCAGTCGAGGTCAGGGAACATGCTGCAGAACCAAGGAAGACGCGTGTTGAGCGGTGAGCCGAAACACTCACCGACAACGCCAAAGTCGCGTTGCAAAACGGTGAGCACAGGGTCAAGAACTGCACACTGATTTCCGCCAGCGCCCTTGAGCTCGCCTCCCTGGAGCGCTAGATATCTGCACAATAAGCAAAACACGGCTTCGTCGTATGCATTTGGTTTAGCAGTTTCGTCGACGCCTTGATTCGCGTTGCGCCAGAGATCACGAAGGCGGCCTTCATAGTAAGACTTGATGAGAGGAATGGCCGCGATGGGGGTCTTATTTGACGACATGAACCTAAAGGAGCACATGAGGGGCGAGAGATCTTCGCGACTCACGACGCCACGAGGAAGCTCACCGAGGCTGGGTTGTTCGTCGTGCCGTCTGAAGAGGTCATCGCCATTTTCTTGGTGCGAAGTACGTCTCGCGCTAGCGACGTTGGCGCAGAGCTGGTTCATCTTGGCATCGAGGGAGAGAGAAATTTGGTTTGTGTCTTGCGCTCCTGCCAAGGCAAGTTTGCGGCACGTCTCTTCCTCGGGGCCCAAAGTTTGCGGGACCTGAAAGAGAACTGTTCGCGCCCCAGCCTGTTCTCGTCTGCGCCACAACCAGCCCTCGAAATGGCCCTGAATCCGACCGCGCAGCCACAAACCAGCCGTCGCCTTGAAATGGGCCGCCATTTCGCGTATTGCAAGCAAGGTGGCGACCTCGCGATCTGGTTCGGGCGTTGTGAGAGCGTTGGAATCGCGATTGTTTCCCATGTGGCCTAGCGTGAGCATTTCGGTGTCATGGAATGCCTGCAAATCGCCGTCGAGAAGGTCTTGTTCTTGTTGCTGATCCCCGGGCACGTTGAAGAGGTCTGGCATAAATTCGGCATCTCTTCTAAGGCCGCGGGAACTTGCGCTCGCGCTTGGGCCATGCACTGAATGATGCTCAAGGTCTGCGATACCTTGACCAAGGCCAGCATTATCCTCGCGATCTTGGATAGAACGACCGCCTTGGCGCGGAAAGCGGGATCGATCGTGCTCGGCGAACAATGCTCCCTCACGCTCTCGTGCCCTGCCTTGGGGTCTGCTGTTGCGCGAGCTCTGAGAGGTCCTGTTCGTTGTTGACGAAGCCGTCGAACATGACGCCCCCTGAGCTGGTTCTCCGCCGTCCCCTTGGCGGCTCTCGGGCTGAGGACGCGCTCGCCGCTTTGGCAGGACCACCTCCAGCTCCGCGACGGCGGCCCCTGCGCGCCGCTTCTTGCGGCCCGCCATCGTTCGCGTCCTTGGACCGCAAAGCCAATTATTCAGATGGTGAAGACTTGCCTGATTGACTCGCAGTCAAGGCTGGAAGGAGGATGGATGACATTATGACAAGACTATACCGAGCCGAGAGCGCAGCTCGGCCTCGTGGACGAAGATGGCCCCTTTATCCGGAGGGGAATTCGATAAAAATATTCCGCTTGAATGCTCAAATGATGCAGTGTGTCGTAGGCCTATAGTCAAAAGTTGTTGCAGCCAAATAAGCGATGTCGATGAAAGCGCATCTTTGTAAACTAAACGGAAGTGCAGCGAAAGCTTCATAAAAAATGGTAAAAGGGTTTGCGTAAAAGCCCTGCAGAGAATGACAAATCTGCGAAGAATTTGAAACATAGTCTTCTCAAAAAGATTTTTGGAATTCTCTCGTCTACAAAAGTTAGTGGCGCAAACCTCGCGGCGCTTCGCTTTCGATGGAGTCCTTTGCCAGGAGACATGCCAAGCCTCGAGCTTTGAAAAATATGCCTCAACGTGCACTACCAAGTTGAAGCAAATGCAAAGCAGGAAAGAGGAATCAAACCTGAAGAGCAAGGCCAAAACGAATATATAATCTCTTTACGAGAACGGGATGAGACGCCGGAGCGACGAGAAGAGGAACCGCATGCGACTTCTTCTCCGCGGCCGTTGATGGAAGTCAGCGTGGTTGGGAAAAAAACCTAACTCTGGCTCGCTACGATTTCCCCAAGGACTTCCAATCCCAAGTCGGCGGCCCGCATTCGTATTCAAGGCATCGTTGCCGTTGTTGCCATCTTCATAGGAGTCGGGCACAGGCGCTTCGAGACGGGGTCCTACAGCCCAATCGAAGGACCGGCCGCATGTACAGACCATGTGGTCACAACCGCTGCAGCGATATATGATGACGGAGCACGTTGGACATACCCGCGTGTTTGTATTGGCCCAAGCCAAAAAGTCTGGCTCTGCATCGCCAGCACGAAGCGCTGCGACGTACCCAGCATGTTCGCGGCCTCGGTTCTCTTTGAGTTGGTCGACAGCTTTCTTGCCCGCAAGTGTCTTGAGCGTCGAGTCATCGAGCAACGTCTTGCACGTGTGATGAAAGAGGCAACGAACGGCAAAACGACCTTCGTCCACACTAACTTGAATGTGTTTTTTCCAGCAGGCCAAGCAGCATCGGCAGGTATCCACCGGTCGCTGCTCTTGAGCGAGCCTCTCTGCAGAGTCATCATCACTGTCAGGTTCCCCTGAGTCCGAGTCTGACGCCACAGACTCCATAGTCGACGGAGCGAAGTCCATATACAAGTTTCTTCGATTGGCACGGTTCGCTATATTAGAGGCTCGAGCAACATGAAGAAGAAAGTCAGGACGGAGTCGCTCCTGTGCCCGTGGCGGACGCGGGTCGATTGGTCCGTGGTTGAGACCAACCATGAAGCCCCTTGGAACGCTCTCGAGACAAATTTGGCATTCATGGTGGCGCCGAAGACGGAACCCTCGCCAAGCAGCCTGAATTGCTGCCGCGGCATTGGAACTGCGCTCTTCCCTGACTTTTTTAACCTCTGCCACCGCTTGCGGAAGGAGATCTTTCACGACATTCCGAGGAATTTTCGTCGATGGCAAGCCGGGAAATGTTGGCTTTCTCTCCATAGGGTCCAAGGCGGCTCGGATGACTTCAGCGCGAACGCATGGCACACATATCTGTGCCTTACGCCAACTATGATATCCACCAGAACGTCTCTGCCCCAAATACTCGCGCTGAATGACGCGCCATGTAAACGAAACCGGCCACTGAAAAGGAGGGTCAGGCGGCGTTTGCTGAGAAGCATCGGCTGCGGGTCGCAGCAGCAACTCCTGAAGTCGAGGAGTCTCGTACGACGGAAAGTCGTAGTCGTCAGAGAGGCTTTGATCTTTCGCACTTGGGAGCACCTTGTACATGAAGAGGTGCATGTATGTGCTCCAGCAAACGTGGCAGCGCGTGAGCGTTCTGGCCATAAGACCGCGAAAGAAAGCTTGAATTTTGACCGCTGCGGCCTTTTGACTCGAGCCAACAGCATCTGCCTTGCGATTGACAGAAAATTTGCTCCACAGTCCAGCGTTTTCGCGAGTCTTTGGGCGGCGTACGGAGATGGAGAATGCCCCCCCGTCCATGTACGCTGCGGTTTGAATTTTCATGAAGTCCACCTCGAAAATCGACGTCGGGTATAACTTGCTGATCGAGAGAACGGGCGCTCGTTCCGATTTGAGAAACTCTGCGGGAACGAAGATGGTCTCGCCCGCAAACCCTTCTACTCGTCCAAATTTGCCCCAGGTGACGACGATGGTGCTCTTTGTGCGGTTCAAAAGGCGCAGACCAGGCTTGTCCTGTGCCTCGGAGAGGACGTCGGCGTAGGGATATGCTTTTGACTCTCGGTTGAGTTCCATGCGGACTCTGGAGCTATATTTTTCGACAATCAAGCAACCGTTTTGCAGAGGAGCGTACAGTTCCTTCGCCTGGCGTTTACACGGCTGGATCCACCTTTGCGAAGGAGTGCTGTCAGTGCTTTGCTTCCACTCCCCAGCCAAATCGGGCGTCTCGTCTTGAGTTGATCGCCGACTCGCTGCAAGCGCCTGCTCCAACTCGAACATTTCTTCTTGGTTCAATCGCAGGCTTTCTGCGAGCGCCTGCTCCAGCTCTGGATCGTCATCTTCAAGTTCCATATCCTCGCGGGCGATCATGTTCACGTTCTCGCTCATGACACCGATATCTTATCTTCTTCCCCTCGTGGTCTCCTCTGAGATTGATTGAAGTTCGACTTTCTGTTGCTGCTCGCAATCGCTCGACCAGCGTGCGTCCGTCTGTGCCGAGCCGGCCTGCGTGCGTGCGTACGTGCCCACACGCGTGCGCAGCTAAACAACTCGCGTTTTCTGCTCGAGCTGTCGCGGGTCTTGCGAGGACCCACGCTCTTTACAGTTTTGCAAGCTCGCTCGCAGCTGGGCGCGGCTGGCTGACCGGCCGGCTAGTGGCTCTACGAACCGACAAACAGACGCACAGCACAGACAGACCCTTCCCTCTGAGCTTTTCCGTGGCCACTCGCCAGCTTCGAGTCTGCCGTAGCCAGGCCCTCGCGCCCGCGTATCGTGCCTCCGCAACGGCAATCGATCGCCAGGCATTGGGCGATCTGAAGCCGGTCCCTGCCTGGAGAACCCACAAGCTCACTCCTCCCCGCAAACCCGGAGAACGAACGTCTCCAGAACGGGGAGGGTCTCGACGCGAGTGGGCTGAGGAACGGGTCGAACGGCCACGCACGAGCGTCGTCGAGGCTCGGGCGGCGGCGGTTGGGGGCGACGGGTCGATCGATGGGCCCATCAAGAGTCGCTCGCTACGCTCTGATTGGGCTGCTGGCTGGCGACGATTGACACGAGCATGGACGACCTGGCTGGCTGATGAAAGTCCAGTGCCAGCCTGCGCGTGACTGTGACTGTGAGCTGAGGATATTTCTTTGGGCCACATCCCGGCCACGTCAGTCCCAAGTAGGGCCTAGAGGCCAATCAATCATGATCGTGAAGTTCAACTCCGGGCTCAACGAGCTGCGCGTCGCGGGCGAGCGCTCGGCCACTGCGAGTGACGCGGCGAAGGCGCAAGAATCCCGAGCCGCGGTGAGTGACGTGGACGCCATTCAAGGAGAAGCAGACGCAGAAGCCGAAGGAGAAGGAGAAGGAGAAGGAGGAGAAGGAGGTGGGAGGGGAAAACGGACGCGGAGGAGGAGACGACGCGCGAATTTCGCGCGCGCAAAGAACGGGGCGCGAAGAAGATCACTGACGGCTGTCGCGTGAGACGCGCTTCCAGAGCAGCGACGGCAGCAATCGCGACGGCAGCAATCGCGATAGGAACAGTGAGTGGCTCGTGTAGTATCTTGCTTGGAGCGATACCATGCTGCGCGACCGTTCATGGTGAGGGTGAGCGAGGGAGGGTAAGCGAGCATATCCACGTTGCCAAGGGCGCGAGAAACGCGGACGCCTCCGCGACCGACGACGCGGAGGACGGCGGCGGGACGGGGTGTTAGCTGCTGCGCGCGATGCTCAGCCGCGCGGCGCGCGCAGCATGGACGCGGCGGCGAGGTGGCCTCCTCGCGCTGGCGACGGTAACGGGGACGGGCCTCGCAGCGTGCTCCGCGGGCCCCGGCGCCAGCAACAGCGCGGCGAGCGACAGCGCCGGCGCCAGAGGAGGCGCTAGTCCGGGCGAACCCGGCTTTCAGAGCAGCGGCAAGGCGTGGGATGACAACTGGGACAAGATGGCCGAAGTCAGCGAGAAGCGAGCCGCGCAATGGGCCGAAAAGGCGCACAAATCCAAAGATGCTCGACCTTCGAGGCCGTGCCGGACGATCATCCTCGTCAGGCACGGACAGTACGAGCAGGCGTCTCGTAAAAAGTACATGGAGAACAACGAGGGCCTCGACCATGACTGGTGGCTTGAGTGGGACGCTGCCTGCAAATTGACGCCCCTTGGCCGCGAGCAGGCCACTTTGGCGGGGAAGCGACTGGCCGAAATTGCACGCGCTCATGACTATACTTATGACGCCGTCTATTACTCGGACCAGAAGCGCGCCACCGAGACCGCCCAACTTATCCTCGACGAGTTGGAAAACAGCGGCAGTAGCAACAACAATAATAACCAAGAGGATGGACCTCCGGCTCATGTCGAGCAACTCATTCGTGAGGGTAATCCGATCCAGCCTGTTCCCGCGTCGCGGACGTACAAGCCTTCGGATGTTGACTGTTACGAGGATGGATCTCGCATCGAGGCTGCTTTTCGCAAACACATCCACCGCGCTCCGCTGCACCAGCATCACGATACACACGAGATCCTTGTCTGTCACGGAAACGTAATTCGCTACTTTGTGTGTCGCGCGCTGCAGTTTGATCCTGCTGCCTGGCTTCGCTTTGCCGTCTACAACACTGGTATCACCGTTATTCGGGTGGGTCACAATGGCAACGTTTCCGTCTCTGCGATCGGCGACACGGGCCATCTTCCTGCAGAAAAGGTCACGTACTCGTAGCTTTATTAGCTGTGGGCCTAGTTCCGGATTGAGAGTGAATTCATCGCTGCTGCAATGTGTGTTTTTTCAAACGAGCTTCAGTAGGCCTGATTTAAGATTTTCTTTTTCCCTTTCTGACCTTGGCAAACTTTTTCTTTTCAGTCAAATTTTCGTGGCAAAGACGATCGGGCAAAGAAGATAAAAACGTTCGAGTCAGCAAGGAATGCTACACTCCCTGACGACGCGTATTTTGACCTCGCTCTAGAAAGCCTAGGCCTAGGTCTACAGTCCCTCTTCAGTTTACCAGATTTGGGTCAAAAGGGAGGAGAATGGGCACAAGGATGTCGTTAGTTTTTTGTTAAAATCAAAACAGGCGTCATGCAAACAAAAAACTGGAGTTCATCAGATCTGAGTAAAAGGCGACTCGCCATCGTCGTCGTTCTTCTTTTTCGAAGCAGCATCATCGCTCTTGGCGACAGCACCGTTCGCAGAAGCCTTGACGCGCTCGAAAGCCTCGCGCGTTGTTTCAGCGGCACGGTCCATGCCCGGTCTGCAAGCCTCGCCGAGCTGACCCACCTTTTCCTTGGTAACGGTCCAGCCTTCCTCGAGAACAGGCTTCGCACGCTCCGCGAGGTTGTCGACAGTAGGCCTGGCCTTTTCGTACATGCTGCTAGCGCCTTCGCGCACCACCTCGACACCAGGTCTGACGCGCTCTTCATACAAGCTACCCATGCGTTCGCTGGCCTGGCGATAATTTTCATTCTCGTTGAGACGACCATGGACCTCCTTGGCCTGCTCCGAGACCTTGGACACGCCCCATTGCAAAAAGGAAAACGCGGTGGCCGCGCCGTTCTTGAGCTTGTCCACGGGGATGGCGCCGTCGAGGCCTGTGCGCTGCTGGAAGCTCTCGTCGTCCTCCTCGTCGAAGCTCGTCGCGCCAGCGTTGCTCGAGTAGTAGTCATCGAGCTGCGAGCGGGACATTCCGTCTGCCACGTCGTCTACCGCGGTTCCGGTCAGCGCGCCAGCCTTGCTCACGCGGAGCGCCGGGCCTGTCGCCGACGAAGGCTTGGCGCTCTGCGCCTCGGCGCCGCTGCTGCTGCCCGCCGGGCCTGCCGAGGCGCTCTTTTGCGCGGAGTTCGCGCCTAGCTCTTCCTCGGGGAGCAGCAGCCTCTCGCCCGTCGCCTCGTCCGCGCGGGCGTCGCTCACCGCCGCCGGCGGTGGCACGGCCTCGGCCACCACGCTCTCGTCGTGGTCCTCCATCATCGTGCCCGGCCCCTCGCGACGCCTCGCTGCCTCCGCTCGCCGTTCGCTCTCTCTCGCGCTCGCTCCCTCGCTCCCTCGCTCCCTCGCTCCCTCGCTCTCTCGCTCGCTCGCTCGCTCGCTGGTCCTGCGCGCGGCGCCGTCGATGCTCGTCTGCTGCTTCGTCAGCCCCGCCGAGCCTGCTCCCACCGGGTCGAACGCGTGACTTGACTCCTCTGCGATCCGCGATCACGAACTTTCTGGGTCGCCGTCACCGCGGATTACCGGCATCCTTACCTTACAGTTAGTAGGTTGGCCTGGCTAGACAAGGCAGGCAAGCAAGCGAACACTAGGCCGAGGCGGCATGTGTCCATTCCATCGTGGCGAGTCGACCAAGATGGAGTGCCAAAGCCACATGATCGAGGACGTGCGCAGTCATGGCAAGCAAGCAAGCAAGCAAGCAAGCAGGCAGGCGGGCGGGCGGGCAGGCGTGCAGGGAAGCCATGTACCACCTGCAAGCTGTACAGCTGCTGATGGACAAGAACTTTCGGCGAACGTTTGCGCTTTTTGGAAAGGAAGTTGCCCAGCCCAATGGTGATCGTCACTACAAGGAATCCGATTGAAATTTGCTTTTAGTTTGTTTGGCATGGAACACAAGAAAGAGAAAGATGAAGAAGAAGGAACGAGACCAGCATTCGACCCGCATGATGCAGTTCCGCAACCTGTCAATGTGTGTGCTCCCTGGTGAGAGAGAGAGAGAAGAGGTCTTCATCATCATTATCGTCGTCGTCGTCGTCATCACTGTGTGGTGGAAGGGATCGGGTCATCAAACTTGGGGCCGCGTCCGATTTGAATGAGACCGTAAGGCTCGTCTTGAGCGAGATCAATGCGATCCCACGTCTTGAGCTGCAAAATCTCAAAAAAGCAACCGGCAACGGTACGCTTGTTCTTGTTTTTGGCCAGGAACTGGTAAGTGATGGTGTCGCGATCATCGAGGACGGTACGGCACAAACGCAGCATGTTGGCCGTGCGCTTGTGCCATTTGGAGTCACTGGTCGGCTCCTCAACATTGCTTGCATCCCCATCCGACTCTTCCTCTGACTCTTCGTCTGAAGATTTGTCAGCACCATCCTTTTCCCCTGAATCACTGGCCTCGTCCGAAAATGGCATGGGCATAGGCTCGTCTTCAATGTCAACCTGGGGCATGTCGTTTGGTTCAGACTCAGTACCAGGCCCTCTGATGGAGGCACGGTCAACTGACCCTGTCTCAGGCACCGAAGCGCTTCCACCAACACCAAACTCGAGGCCGCCGGTGCTGGCTGCAGTGCTTGCCTCGCCGCCGCCGCCATCGTCTTTCAATGTGGGCGCTCGAACCGTCGAGATACGACGGCTCTGACGGTGACTTGCGCGCCTTTCAAAGAGCGGGCCTTCTTCCTCGGCAATGTCGACGATCATGTCATCGCTCGCGCCTGACGCCGAGGCACGCCGCGCGCGCTCCGTCTCTTCGTCTTCCTCCATCGAGTGATCATCATCATCATCATCATCATCATCGTCACCGTCTTTCTCTTCCCCATCAGTTGACGATTTGCCACCCCGGGACTTGCGTCGCTCGCGAGCGGGGTACGGCAGCTCTCGTTGCGTCTGCGCCGCGAGAGAGGCGGCGATTTCATCCGAAAGCCCCGCGACAGTCCAAAGGGAAAGAGCAGCTTCCAGATTTGTGGGTTCCTCCCGAAAGAGGAGACGAGTGGCAAGGATGCCTTGCTCTTCCAACGCGCGGACGGCGAGTCTTCGCCGACTGAGGACGCGGGGTTGCGTGTGCTCCTCATCCTCAACGCGAAGTTCGTCGTCGTCGAGAACCATTTTCTTTTCCAGAACACCAGCACGCCGGCGCTTTCGTCGATTGTCACGGGCCCCAGCCTCGACGTCGTCGTCGTTTCCAGCCTTTGCAACGCGCTTCTTACGCTTCTTTGTTTTGCGTGCCTTCGCGGCGTCGGCCTCAGTGTCCACGGTCTCTTCAGTCACTGCTACGGTTTCCACGGCGAGAGGGGCACTCTCTTTTGCAGCATGAGACGACGGAGACACGGCTGGTTCTTCTTTTTCTTCTTCCCTGTCACTATCGTCAGGCATCAAGGGCATATCTGCGTCGTCGCTCTCGTAGCCAACGTTCACCTTCAAATCTGCTGGCGGCTTGTCCTCACGACTTGGCGTTAGGCCTGCACCAGGGGATGCTGCTTGTTTGGCCTCGACGGAAGCAATCGAGGAGGTATCCAAAGGAACATTGAGAGCATCGCCGACGTCCTTCTTTCCTTCGTTGTCTGCGGCGGGGCCCTTGGAAAGTGAACCACCCGGGGAGTCCAATTTGGCGATGCTATCGCGGCCCGCAGACCTGGCGTCACGGCCGATTTCCACGCCGTGAGAAGAGTTTTTCGAGTCAAAGGCGCTGCTGTCGTCACCGCCGACGCCTACTTCAAAGTCGAAGGGTGTCCACTCTGCTGGCTCATCGTCTTCGTCATCACTGTCCACATCGTGCGGTCCAACGCTACCCTGAGAACTGCGGGAGCCCCGGGACCCGCGCAAGTTCGCGCGTGGCGTAATTTCCAGAGTGATGTCAACATTGCGCGAGACATTCTCGGCAGGTAGATTTGTTTGCATCCACTCATCCAGCTGGGGCTCGACGCCTTCGAAGTCGGTGCTGTCGTGGATCATCTCGAATTCTGCAATCGTCATGTTTCCCGTTCCCGCTTGCTGCTGCGCGGCGGCCTCGTACGGCAGGTCTACGACGCCGGGTCGAAAGGCCATTCTGATCTTGACCATGGCCTCGCTGCAGTCTGTGAAAAGGTATTTGACCTTGCGTTGGTAGATACGAACCAGACCGAGCAACAGGTGGCCAGACAGCCGCAGGGCTAGCGGAACGCCCATCCCCTTGATGGACACTACATTTTTGCACACATTTTTTCAAAAAAAAATCGCCCCGTCAGATTGGTTGGTCCCCCATCTCAGATTTTCTCTCGTCGTCCCTAATCAACTTACGTGCGGAGCGCTCAATGTCAGTCTGGAACACCTGCGCCTTGGAGATCTTCTTGTCCCAGTGTGCAGCCAGCCAGATCTTCCCAAGCGGGCCCTTCTTCGCGAGAATAATGTCGGAGTAGAACATTTTGCCTCAGATTCTCGCCGCTGCGAGTCTTCTCCTCTTCCTTTTCCTCCCTTCTTTCTCCGCGCACGTCGCGTACGTCCGTCTCTCCCGCGACGCCGGCCGTCGAGCGCGTTCCTTCCGGCCGCGGTCTCAATCGCTCAATCTCTCAATTCTCAAAAACCGCGCGTCCGGACGCGCGCGCGCGGGCGGCAGCGGCAGCGGCAGTGGCAGAGTTGCGGCGGCAGAGTTGCGGCGGCGGGGCGGCGAGACGTTTCCGCGCGCAGCGGCTCGGCAGCGCGAGCGGCGAGCTCGCGATCGGCGTCTCCCTTTCCCTCCCCTCCCCTCCTGCTTTTTGTCCTTTTGCTTTGACTTGGACTGCCAGCTTCGAACAAGTAAAGAAAGGGAAAGGAAAGGAAAGAAAAGGAAGCCGCGATTTGAATTTTTTCCCGCGCCCGGCGGCGCCTAACCGCCATTTGGGCCTCTTTCTTTAGGCCCCTTTGCGTTCCGCGAGCGCGCGGGCCGATGCGGCACTTGCGTGGGGCGGCCTACAGTGGCGGAAGAGGAGCGCGCAAGTTCAGAATGGGCGGCTCGCAAGTGAAACAAATCCTAACGACCGCGCGACAAGAGGGGAAAAAGCCAAGTGGGCAGAAAGGCAAACCGAGCGAGAGCGAGAGCGAGAGCGAGAGCGGGAGCGGGAGCGGGAGCGAGAGCGGCGCGGGATCGTGGCGTCGCGCTCGCAAGAACGCGGGCCGCACGGGGCAGGGCTGGTGGAGCAGAGCTCGGGGCGTGCTGTGCAGACCTCTTTCTTCGACTCGCGTGCGCTGATCTTGATCGCGAGCGCAACCTGCAAAACTACGTCCACGTCTACCACGCTACGCGACGTGCGCGACGGAGGCGTGAGACCCGACCTACGCTACGCGTGCGCAGACGCAGGACGAAATGAGCGCGCAAAAGCGACGCCGCGGAGGCGACGCAGATTCCGCGGATCTCGAGGACGCCGACGATCATGAGGACGACAAGGAGGAAAGCGGCATGATTGACAGTGACGACGCCGAGGGCGATGAGGAGGATGGCCTCTCGAGTAACAAGGCGCTGCGGCGCGAGCATCAGGCAGACGTTCACGCCGCAGGTGCTGACGACAGCGACGACGATGAAGATGACGACGAAGATGATGGGCGCGACGAACTTGACAAGGCCGATGAGTGCGGCAAGGTCAAGAAAATTGAGTGCACAAACTTTATGTGCCATCGAAGACTCGAGGTGAACCTCGGGCGCCACATCAACTTCATCACCGGTCAAAACGGATCAGGCAAATCGGCGATCGTAGCCGCCCTCCAGATCTGCCTCGGACTGAGCGCACGGAACACCAAGCGCGGCAGCAAGCTCTCGAACCTCATTCGCCATGGAAGCAATGCCGACGCCATTGTGGCCGTGGAACTCCTCAATGAAGGCCCCACCGCGTATAAGCCTGACTTGTACGGTCCGGTCATTCGCATCGAGCGCGTGCTCAAGCCGAGTGGGACTTCTTCTTTTCGCATTCTGAACGCCAAAACGAAAAAGTGCGTCTCCACGCAACGCCGCACCGTGGACGACATGGTGAGCCGTTTCAACACCTTTGTGGACAATCCCTCGTGCATCCTGGACCAGGAGACGAGCAAGACTTTTCTGCGTGGGTCGGCCAAAGACAAGTACAACGTTTTCATGCGCGCAACCAATCTCGAAGCACTCGAACACCTCTTCTTAAAGGAAGAGCATGAGCGCACTCGAGCCAAGGCCGCCCTCGAGGAGCGGAAAAAGAACTTTACCATATTCGAAGACAAGCTTCAAGTGGTCAAGAAGGAAATACAACAAGTTGATGGTCTGGAGAACCACGAGCAAAACCTCAAGCAAGCCAAAAACGAGCTTGTTTGGATCAAGGTACAACGCCAACAGGACAAGTGCAAGGTGGCAGAACAGGAGTTCGAGCGCTTGCACAGCAAGACCGAGGCAAAGAGAAAAGATATGGAGACCTATCAGCAGCGTGTCGACGAAGCCGAAGCAGGCTACGAAAGTTTTCGCGCTGACGTCGAGCAAAAGCAGCAAGATCTGGTGGCTCAAGAAGACAAAGTGAAGCGAACTGAAGCGACGCTTGTGGAACTAGACAAGAAGCAAAGAGTGATCTCTAAGCAGTTTACGGCTGGCAAACGATTGATCCAGCATCTCGAGGATGACTACAAAAAGAAAGACAAGGAGCGCGCTAACCTCGCTCGCGACGCCCAGTCGCGCAATGAGCAAAAGTTCAAGGAAGCACAACGTTTGCGCGAAGAAATCAGCGAAAAGACCAAGGACCGTGAAGAGCTTGCTTCTCGCGCCGAGATTGCGCAGCAACATATGAGCAATCGACATGTCAGCGAGGACAACGATCAAGAAAGGCTCCGCGACCTGCAGCAGCAGCTTAGTGACAAAAAGCGGGAGCACTCCCAGCTCGAGCAGAACCTCCGGTCGCTCAAGGACTCCGCACAGGATCCCAAAATGGCATTTGGCAAGGATTTGCCGCATGTACTCAACCTTTTGGAGCGTAACAAGGACCGTTTTTCACGAATGCCCGTGCACATTGGGCTCAGCTGCAAGCTCAAGGACCAGCGGTGGCGTATCCCTGTGGAACATCACCTCCGCAACACCCTCCGCAACTTTGTGGTGGCGAAAAACAGCGACTATCTGATCATGAAGGATCTTTGCAGTCAAGCGCGCATTCAGTGTCCGCAAACAGTCATTATGAAGTTCCAAGACGCGCGTCACTCGATCCCAGACGGTCGACGCTTCCGTAGCAACATCGAAGGCGTCTTCAGTTTTGAGGATGTGCTCGAGATTCAGGATCCTAACGTGTACAACGCACTCGTGGATAGTGCACAGATTGAGAGTTGCGGACTGTGCGAATCGAGCACAAGGGCAACCCAGGTCGCATTTGAAGATCAACCTCAGGGCCTCAATCGCCTTTTTGACACGCACGCCAACTGCTACCAGGTGCGCAAGAGCGGCAGTCACTACAAGCAGTCTGGGCCGCAGAATCGTAACTGGCCTCCCTTCTTCGTCAATGACACCCGCGAGTTCCAGAACGAGGCGCGCGAGTCAATGAGGATTGTCAGCGGCGACATCAGAACCCTCGAAACCCAAGTCGCGCAGACCATGCGTGCGATCAAGAAGCAAGAGGAGCATTTTGCACAGTTGCGGCAAGAGTTCAACCACTGCCGCAGACGCAAGGACGCCCTCGAGTCCCAAATCGAGGACTTGAACAGCCGACTCGATCGCGCTGAGGCAGACGTCACAAACGACGATAGCATCAACATCAAGCGGGATAGCCTGACGCAGATGATGGAGAACTTGGAAGCTGACATTGCGGAGAAGCGAGAGAGTCTCCGTCGCTTGGAAGGCGATCGCGCAGACCTCGAGAGCGAGATGGAACCTCTCAAGGCTCAATGCGCGCAGCTCAAAAAGCAAGAAGAGCTCAAACGCGAAGCTCTGGAGGAAAGTCATAGAGAGCTCAAACGCGTGCGAATGACGTCCGAACAAGACGTGGTGAAACTTCAACGCGCACAGGAATCCCTTAAAAAGTGGGAGGAACGCGAGAAAGTGAAAAAGGAGGAGTTCGATCTACTTGACACAGCGCTCACGAGGGCTCGCACTGCCGCCTTGCAGTTCACGAATGGAGAGGAAATCGACGTGACCAACAAGGACGAAGCGGAAGTCAAAGCCGCTATCGAGGCCAGCCAGAAGGCCTTGCACCAGGATCGCCAACAGTTTCAAGAGCAGTACGGTAAAGATTCTGTTGCAGTGATTAAAGAGCGCCTCATGGGCAAATATGACCGCCTAAAGCAGGACAGGAAGGCGGAGAAGGCCAAGATGAAGTATCATCTCGACATTTTGGCCCGTTTCAAGAAATCGAATCGGCTCCGCGTCAAAAAAACGCTGGATCTGCGCGATTTCGTTGAGGAGCGCATGCAAAAGATCTTCGAGTCAAACCTCTCATATCGTAATCACTCTGGCAGCGTGAACATTGACCAGGAACACGGGACGCTCAATTTTACCTGGGCCAAGTCAGGGGACTCGCAAATGTCACAGACGCAGGCGAGCCAAGAGGTCAAGGATGCTGGTCAGCTCTCCGGTGGCGAATCGTCTTTCACCTCGCTTGCCTTCCTCATGGCGCTAGGGTCTGTTATGAAATCGCCGTGGCGCGTTATGGACGAGTTTGACGTTTTTATGGACCAGGATAACCGCAAGCTCTCGCTCGAGCTCATTGTCGATGCGGCACGAAAGCCGTCCAAGCTCACGAACAAGTGCCAGTTCATCCTCATTACGCCGCACGACGTTTCGTCTGTCGCCGGTGCGCCTGATGTGCACAAGATCCGAATGCGTCCTCCCGAGAGCGACTTTGGTCGCGCGCAGCAGACCACCCTCTCATAAGCAGCAGCGTTCACTTCAACCCGCCATACCAATGGATCATACCCTTTCTCCAACACCTGCCTGCTTTTTCCTCCAAGAAGGAAACAAAACAAAAGAAGAAAAGAATAAATCCAAAGTTTCGTTCGTTGTCTTGCTTTGTCTTTTCTTTCGTTGAATTTCGCCTCTTTCTCTTTCGTTTATTTCGTACAATACGGCTGCGGTTGACATGAACAAGCCTAGCTTCTGGGAACAAGCCTTTTTTGAGACGCTCATTCTCGATCTCTTTCTCGACTTCGCCTCGATTTCTTCTCCTTTTTCCTTGGCTAGTGTGGACGCAAGAAAAGAGACTTAGCGATTTGAGCCGATGCGATGGTTAAAGACATGAAAGAGATTGGTGGACGCGACGGGGCCAAGGTTCTGCAGTTGGCCGGGAATCTCCATGTTTTGAAAAAACGACTGCTTGTATTCCTCGGGGACATTCTTGAGGCCTTCATCAAAAAGCTCGAGAAGTGAGCGTGGTGTCGGGTACTTTTCCAAAATGGCTGCTGCGCGCATGCCGCTAAAGCCTTTGATTTGCTTAAGTTGGGCGCCAAAGATCTCATTGACCGACCGCAGCTTCCCCTTGACGTTTGCAGCATGAAAATTCTCGTATCGCCTCCAGCTATCTCGGGCAGGGCCACTCCATTTGTTCTGGCTCGTGGCCACCGTACTCGACTCTATAAGACGGTGCATACGCGATAGATATTCGACGGTCTCCATGACGTTGAGTACGTGCATGACAGTGAAACCATCTCGAACCTGGGTTTCGGCCATGGCAGTCCGCAGCGCTTGTGGTTTGAGGATCGATTGATGTGATGGTTCCCCCTCTACCAAATAGATGACGCGCGAGAGTCCGCAGCGCTGCAGACGATACTTTTGCTCCGAGTACCGGCCGTCTTTTATCGAAGCGCCCAGATCTGACACCTCTTTGCGCTCAATAATGTAATCGAGCACGTACTCTTCGATTTTGCCGTCCATGAGCTTCCGTCGTACAATCCACATTGCGTCGCCCAAGGACAGCACCCGTTTTTCAATGTTGACCCCGTGCTCGAAAAGTTTGCTCTGAAAGATTGTCTTGTCTCGGCCTGAACCCTCTCGCATGTCAATGAGGAGGACGAGCTCCCACTCGTGTGGTCTGTCGGCTTCTCCATTTTGCTCTGCAAGAGGAACGGGTAGGTTTGCGGTGCGCGCGCAAGGCGTAAAGGTGAACGAGCTGAGAGTTTCGTCCATAGCATTCGGAGCCTCTCTTGATTCAGTGCTATCTTTGCGGGGAGGTAGCATCGCGGCGAGGTCATCATCATCGTCATCACCTTCGTTTTCCGCAAGAACCTCAAGATCTTGCGAGCGAGGCAACACATAGGGCAGACGATGTGCTTGGCTTCGATTTGACGTCGCCGATGACGATAGGGGCGACGACGATGACGAAGATGATGATGATGATGATGATGATGACGACGAGGACGAGGACGAGGACGAAGTAGTCGAGGACGACGATAACATTGCCGGTAACGTGGAGTTCTCACTTCTCCGTACCCTTTTACGAGCGGCCTCGGTGAGAGCGACGACCTCGACTCCGTTATGTCGGCGACGCTTCGCCAATCCTGCGTCCTCTAATTTGTATCGCATCGTCGTCAAGATGCGCTCTTTGGTGGGAACTGGGAGCTTGTGGCCCGCGCGGTAACGGCGCACAAGCTTTGCAAGCAGGTCGAGTGTCATGGGCTCCTCAACATTACGATTAAGGTAGAGGACGCGAAGAATGGAATGAGGTACTGTGTCTTTTTTGAAAGGAATCTCGCCATTTGCGTCACCGTCGGAAATCGATGTTGAAAGCAAGCCTGACGATGAGGAGGATTGCGATCCAGAGACCGCGGAAGCGCTGCCAGCTAAACTAGACTTGCGTTTGAGGCCGCGCATACTTGACGCCGAGGTGGCGCTATTGGAGCGCTGAAGGCCAAGGGTCCCGTCAATGCGGCAGCGCTCGCGGAAGAGTTGTTGCGCGAGCCAACTTCCGATGCCGTGCAACTTGCGCATGTCATCCTCTGTCCGGAGTTCCTGGTCGTGCTGCGCGATGGAGTTGCGGGCCTTGCGCATGAAGAGCCCTCTTCTCGGTGCCTTGAGATCGGTGGAGGCGATCAGTCGCGTGAGAAAGTCCAGCAGCACCTGGTTCGAGGGATGGCCCGCGACATCGCTGCTCGCGCGGCGGCCCATGGCGTCGATCCGTTTCGCGGTGCCCAGGGCTCGGGCTGCTGTGTACGTGCGTCGATCCCTGCCCTCCTTCGATTTTTACAGCTTGATGCACCAGGACTGTTTGTTCGTGCGTGAAGAGCGAGCTCGCCCAGTCGCTCTCGAACTCGCTCTCGCGCTCGCGCTCGCGCTCGGTCGTTAAGACTGGGTGATTGAAACCGTCACCGTTTCAAAACGTTTTTACAACCGAAATCCTTTACAACATAAAAGACTGCGCGACATCTAGCTACTAGCCACCATCGCCTGCCTTCAGCGATCCTGACGAACTGGAAATCTGAGCGCGACAATCGTGCAGCTGGCAGTGGCTGGCTGGCGGGCCGGTGCCAGAAAAGGCAAGAGCGAGGAAGATAAACGCGAAAGTGCCTCTACTCTCTACGGAGGGGGCTCGGAGCTGTGAATAAGATCAAGCACACGAGGATGCGAGTGGTCGCCTGCATTCCCGCACGCTGGGCGTCGGCGAGACTGCCCGGCAAGCCTCTTGCCCAGGTAGGTCAGGTAGTTGTGCACGTTTGACGTCATCAGGGGGCGAGCACAGACTGACAACTTTGTCTGTACGAGTCGAATGACTGCAGATCGCTGGGAAGACAATGATTCAACGCACGTATGAACAGGTGGCCAAGTGCAAGGGTTTGGACGAAGTTGTGATTGCGACAGACGATTCCCGTATTGAGGAAAACGCGCGTGCTTTTGGAGCAAAAGCCATCATGACGAGCGCTTCCCTCGCTTCCGGTACGGATCGTGTCCTCGAGGCATGCGAGTCCATGGGCCTCGATCGCAACGACATTGTCGTCAATGTTCAAGGCGATGAACCCTTTGTCAATCCGGCACATGTGGAAGCGCTGGTAGCAGCCATGAAGGCCGACGCGACTCGAGAGATGGGCACGATTGCGTTGGAGTGGAAAGATGGTGTACAGGCCCTTTCCAATCCGAACATTGTTAAAGTGGTGCTGAATCAAGCAGGTGACGCCCTCTATTTCTCTCGTGCGCTCGTACCCTATCCCCGAGAGAATTGCGCGGACAACGATGTTCATCTGGCATTGCGGCATCTCGGCTTGTACGCTTTTCGCTTCCATTTTTTGCGTGCCTTTAGCAAGTTGCCCCCAAGCATGCTCGAAGAATGCGAAAAGCTAGAGCAGTTGCGTGTCCTCGAGGCTGGGCATCGCATACACGTGAAAGTTGTAAAGGGAGACGTGGAAGGAGGCGTCGATACGCCAGAGCAGCTGGAGGCGGCGCAGGCGCGTGCACTCTCGATCGACAACGAAATAGACGCTTCAGCAGCATCATCATCGTCATCAACATCATCATGACCATCGTTTTTTTCTTTTCTTTCTTGAAGAATAGGTCTGATGTTGCAATGAGGTCAAGGAAAAATGAGTTCTCCAGAGCGTTCCCTGTAAAGCTTTTGACCCATCGCTGTTTCGCGTCATCAACGACAGCGACTGCAAGCCCCAGACATGGAGTCATCGCTTTAGAAAAGAAAAGATGCTGAAAAAGTATGATAATGATGTGTTAGTTTAAGACGGTCGAGACGGAGTGAAGTGGTGGAAAAGCTATTCAAACAGGATACCGTCGGCGAGACCCGTGGCACTCGCAGGCGCGTGAGCAGGTCCCCCGGCGGGAGAGAGCGGCGCAGCAAAGCCGCCCGAATGTGGAGAAGGCTGCGGCTGGCCGACGTGGTGATGGCTGTGCAAAGAGCCAACATCCTGCATGTGGGCACTGAGTGTTGAGGGCTCGGCAAAGGTAAAGTTGTCAAAGTGAGTCTGTGACTCGGACATGACGGAGGACGAGAGGACGCCAGGGTTGCGGGGCGAACCGACAAAGCTGCTGGCATCGATGCTGTTGATGGGAAGACGCGTGAACTGCGAATCAAAGTTGCCCGTGTCCGTCTGCGAGCTGAGTCGTGGCACAAAGGGCGACGGGATCTCGCGGCGGTACAACTTGTCCCAGTCTATGAACTGGAAAAAGGGATGTTCCTTGACTTCGTCAACGTCGCGCGAAGAGCCAAGACGCTTGGTGACGTCGCGTTCGAGAAGGTCCGTGAGAATGAGCTGCGCGAGGGATGATACAAACTCGGGGAAGCGGAGCTCGCTGCTGCGGATGCAGGCAAACATCTTTTGACGATCCTGGCTGTACCAGGGCGGAAGACCTGTCAGCATCTCGTAGAGGAGCGCGCCCAGCGACCACCAGTCGACAGAGGTACCGTGACCATGGCGATTGAGGACCTCGGGCGCAAGGTACTCGGGAGTTCCGCAAAAGCTGTGCGTGCCCCGAATGCCCGAGACAATTCCCTCCTTGGAGAGTCCAAAATCAGCGAGCTTGATGTGGCCCTCGGCATCGAGAAGGATGTTTTCTGGCTTGAGATCGCGGTAAACAACCCCCTTTTTGTGAAGATGGCCGAGAGCCAGCGCAATCTCAGCGGCGTAGAAGCGGCCAAGGGACTCATTGAAGCGTCCAGCGCGACCGAGATGGAAAAAGAGCTCGCCGCCCGAGCAAAAGTCAAGCACGAAATGCAACTTGTCGCCCGTCTGGAAAGCGTAGTGAAGCTTGACCACAAAGGGGTGGTCCACAAGACCGAGCACGCTGCGCTCAGTTTTGGTATGGACGACCTGTCTGCGCTTGACCACGTGCTGCTTTTTCAAGACCTTGATGGCGTAAAGTTTGCCCGTGTCGCGCTTCTTGCACAAGAGCACCTTGCCGAAGGAACCCTTGCCGAGGACGCGGACCATCTCAAAGTCGTCAAGAGAGGGTTTCTTCACGTGCGGAGCAGACGCCGGGGGCCGCGGGGCGCGCATCGGGGTCGAACCGTGCCTCGGCGAGGCGTGCCGCGAGTCCGAAGTGGCAGTCGATGCGGTCGACGTCCCGGTCTGCGCGCCTGCGGCGGTATGATCACCTCCGGACCCTGAAGCCAAGTCGGTATCGACAAAGAGCTTGTTGTCCTTGCTGCCTTGGGTGGGTCCATGGTTGTAATTGCTGCTGTTGTTGTTGTCGTTGTTGTTTTGGTTGGTGCTGCTGTTGTTGCTGGCTGTATTGCTGCTACAGTTGCTGTTGCTGTCACTGCGCGCGTCGCCTTCGCCGTCGTTGAAGTTCCTGCCGCTGCTGCTGTCGGCGCTTTCTTCCTCATCGTCGGCCTCGTTGGGTGCAAAGTCGATAATGTCACCGACACCCTGAAAGTTAATATCGCCGAGGCTTCCAACTGTCCCGACATTGACATTTCGGGGGTTCGGAACGGCCTGTCCTTGCGAGCCCCGGCTGCCAGTGCTTGCGATGGACTTGCGCGGACTGGACTTGTCGCCCACGGGCATGGAGACTGCTGGCAAAGGGCCATTCTGGGATGCCATTGTGGCGCCGCGAATTCCCATCATGGGTGACGAAGCGGGCCCCGATGAAGCAGCCGAGGAGGCAGAGGAGGAAGATGGATCTCGGGGCGCGGCCGACGACGTACCATTGAAAGCGGAGGCCGCTGCGTCTCGCTGGCTTGGGTGCATGCGGCCATGTGCAGTGAGCATTTTATGAGAGTACCAGAGAAAGTCACGAAGAAGGTCCTGTTGCAGGAGAACGGGCTCAAAGATGACGTTCTGCAGATACTGCTCGAGATCTGCGCGGCGTTTCTCCAGGAAATCGCGCGAGAATCCGCCAAACATGCGCTTTGGCGGCAACGAAGGGAGCCTCGGTGCGGCAGCTTTAACCGCCGCAAGACGGTCATGCAGCTGGTGAAACTCATTGTATCGCCGTTCGAGTTCCCAGGCCACATCGCCGGACCGGATGCGCACGACGTAGACGACGAATTTCGTCCCTGACTTATCCTTGACTACCTTGTAGTCTGGGATCTGCAAGGATTGGACATTTTCCAGCAGGTTATCCTTGCGGATATCCACGTTGCTGAGCTGTTCCGTGAGCGTATACATCTGCTTTGGGTCTCTGTGCTTGATGTAATCAACACTCTCATGCGCTCGCTTCATGTCGCGCAGAGCCTGCACAGCCCCTGTGGTCTCGAGGTCGAGGTTTTCCTCGTTCGCGCGCGGGGGAGCAAGCTTACGAGCCAGGCGTGCCTTGCCTGACTACGCCCGCTCGCCCGCTCGCTCGCTCGCCCGCTCGCTCGCTCACTCGCTGGCTGACGCGCGCACCTCTAATGTGTCTTGCCCGCGACTGATCTGATCGCTCTCTCCGAGTCCGCGTAAGAGGGAAAAGGACGTGGCGCGCCTGGCTGACTGACTGGCTGCACAAGCCGTGTCTCCCTCTCCCTCTCTCTCTCTCGTCGCGAGGAGGTCGAGCTTAGCTTAGCTTTGCTTTGCTTTGCTCTGGCTCTGGCTTGGCTTGGCCTGGCTTGGCTTGGCTTGGCTTTGCACGGCACGGCTGCGCGGTGACTGGCTGCGCCAAGTCAGCGAGCTAGCTAGCTGGCTAGCTAGCTATCTAGCTGCAGCTGCGAGCTCGCACGCCCCCACGCCGCTCGCGTGCGGGCAGCGAGTTATCCTCCTGGTCAGCCGCCGCCTCTTCCTGCCCCTCCCCCCTTCCTCCGCGTCCAGGCCGCCTCTCGCGCAGCCTGCAGCAGCGCAGCTGCCCTCCTCGCGCGAGCCTCCTCGCCGCGATGGCGTTCTGCCTCGCAGTCTGCGCTCCTGCTCCTGCTCCTGCTCGTGCTCCTGCTCGTGCTCTCGCTCGCTCGCAGCGGCCCGGGCAGGCGAGGCGGCCTCGGAAGCGGAGTTCTCTCGAGCGCGACGCCGAGGAAGGCGCTGCTGGCCTTTTCCTGGGCGCGAGGAGGGCGCGAAGACGTGTCGCTCGTCGCGCGCGAGGTTGACTCCTCGCGGCCGAGGCCGACCGGCGTGCTGCTGCAGCTGCTGCAGCTGCTCTGCCGGCTTGTGCGCGGCTGCAGATCGCGCTCGAGGCCGCGTGGGCAGGGCAGCAGCCGGGGCTGTTGCTCCTCGTGGGCTTGGGTTTTGGGCGCGGGAAATGGAAACGCGACCCAAGATGAAGGGGAGGAGAAAGGAGGAAGGCGCGCGCGCGTCCCCTCGCAGCGCGCTCGCCTTGCTGTTTGCGGAATGATGACCCTGGCTGGGCCTGGACGCACGCGCTGCGTCGAGCTAGCTAGCTAGCGCGGCGGCGGCGCCCCGGCGGGGGGCGGCGACAGACCGCGGGCGTGCGTGGCGTGCGTGCGTGCGGGCGTGCGCGGCAGACCAAACGTGCGCGGCGTGCGAGGCGAGCACGCGCCGCGCGGGCGCACTGCACGCACCCCTTTCTCTGCCCAGACTTCCCTCGACTTTTTGCTGCGGCTTCGGCGGCAAAAACCGCCAGCCAGTGGTCCCCGCCACCGGACCCGGGGCCAGACACTCCGCACGCACCGGACCCGGGGCCTCGCGGTCGCTCGTGGGTGTGTGCGTAAAATTATGTGTGTGCCGAAAAACGGGACGAAAATATCTAGAAATCAGAAGAGTCATTGAAAGAAAGATCCCAAATCAATATCAAATCTCGCACGTTGGCATGGTGAGTCCCACGATAGTATACTTCTTCGTTTCCATGCAAGTTTTCGAGGAGATTCACTCGGTGGACATGCTTAAGCTTGATCTGCAAAGTGTGTACTCGTTGGCATTCTGGCGGGAGCCTAACCACCGCTCTTCGTTGATAGCTGCGACGGCTGCATAGTCTTACCTTGGCGTTGCGTTGCGTCGCGCAACGACCATACCACCCAGCAGACGTGCCGCAGCTGTTCTCGCACCATCCGGCTTCGCGCTGTGGACGGCAGCGCAAGTTCGTCCACGCCATGACGCATGCCTTTGAGGATGGTGACGTGCGAGCGGCACAGCAATAGATTCTCCGATGGCAACGCAGTTTTTGGATTTACTACACGGAACTCCAGGAAGAGGGTCTAAGCCTTACAGTTAATAATTAATTTCGTCCCAGTTTTTCGGGCCGAGACCGTGACAGGGCCTATTCTGATCAAATAGACCACTTTATACTCGCAGCTGCCAAATCAGTCTTCCATCTGTATTTCAATCAAAAACACTTTTCAGAATCTTAAACTTTGGAAAGTAATCTAGACACGGAGAACTAAAGCTAAGCTCAGTTTTATAACACGCGGTGTTGATCTGACCGTGCCCAGACGGAAAACGTGAGCAGAGATTTCGTCCAAATTTCGTCCCGTTTTATGTGGCTAGCCAGGGATTTCGGATTCCAGTATTCGCTTGTCGAGAGAAGCACAGAGAGGAGAGACTTCCAGTTGTTGGCCTGATACTTGAATCAGCTCGGTACCCATGCAGGCGTTGGCGATAGCATGTCATCGTAAGCTCAAAAATAAGCCTTCACTGCCTTTAAAGGCCACAACATCGCTCCATTTGCGAGCTCGAAGCACTTTCGGCCAAGCTTGACGGAGTGCGGTAGCACGCAGAATCTCGCACCATATGCAAATCGATCTTCGCCATCTGCGCCTTACACCTCACGCGAGTGGTTCGCAATCGCTCTAGACGTACACCAAAAGAGAAAGCCCGAGAACAAGGCGTTTCACCCTCTCCTTGCGTCTCCATCGGGAACGTCCGGTCGACTGCAATCAATACAAGGCGACAGAAAATGCAAGTTTCGGATAAAGTTTCGAATATGTAGGGAAATGAAGTGTCAAAAATGCGTCCTTTGACCAGCAAGCGAGCTTGCTGAGCTTGTAAATCGAAATGATGTGCTCGTCTGCCAACGCCGAATGCCAGCGCGACGCCCCTCTGGGGAAAGAGATCTGAAGCGGTCGTATTTTGTACGAACGACACTGCCATCAGAGCGAGAAGGGGCACATGACTTAGTTCTCGTTGCCAGATGGCATCTGTTGAAGGCAAAAGCCACTACGCTGCTTCTTTGGTGAGAAATCCACAACCTTACGAGCGATGTCGACTGAGCCATCGCGTCGATCAATGTTATTCTCACGAGCATCGCGCTGCCTTTTGCGAAGATTCGTCTTTTCCTCTCTGCGCTTCTTTGAACGAACGTCCTGCATTCTTTCCTCTTCGTCTTCATATTCGTCTTCATCTTCGTCATCGGAATCCGCGAGAAGGATGGCGATCGCATCGGAAAGTCGCTTTGCAGCAGGTATCATTTGACCATAAACCTTTTCGACTTTTGCTGCGTGCTTCTTCCTGAATTCTTTGTCTCGGCGCTTAAATTGACGCATCTTCTCGTCGAAGTAAGCTTCCTTGCAGGCGAGGCGGCATACCTTATACACTCCTGTCAAAAAGTCCATGGCGTAGGGTCTCGCTAATAGACTCATGTACGCTGTGTGAGACCAAGATTTGTCTTTGAGCTTCTTGAAACGCGAGTAGCCATCACAATTGCGACGCGAGCGGCCACCCGTCCTACGGTAGCCCTGTGAGAGTTTCAATGCTGCGGCATCGAAAAAAAGCTCGAAAATATCAAGTATCAGCTTGTGAGTGAGCTGCTTCTCTTCTAAACCACCTAACAAACATATGAAAGGCTTGCATAAAGGAAGAAAGAGCTGTCTTTTTTTGCTGACTGTGACGAATGCCACAGTCACGGGAGCGTCACGTGAATCAAGCGGCTTGATGGGGCCACCCTTGAGAAGCTGCTGCTTGCGAGGTTCATATTGCCGGCAGAGGTCGGCGTCGATTTCATATTTTGAACTGTACTCCCACATTCGCTCGGCGGCTTGGTTGCTATCTCGAATTTTTGAAATCGTGTTGCGAAGCTCGAGATGTTCTTGACACATATCAGGCATCGGAGGATTCTTATTCGGGTCGCTCGCTTCTTTTGCGATCGATTTCAATCTGCGGCATTGCGTCATCATGCCCGCCATGTGATTGGCAACATCCTTCGTGCTTTCCGCAACTTGACCATTGAAATGCACGCAGTCCGTCGTTTCTTGGTCGGAAAACGTGTCGGGTACTCGCGACTCAACTCTGACATTTTGCGGATCGAAAGAATTCTCGTTGGTATCCCGCTCCTGCTCCTTAGACTCGCACTGCTCATCATCAGAAAAGTACGGGGCTTGCGCTTGGCCCTTGGAACTCCGGGGTGTGAAGATCATGGACTCTCGGGCGGCAGGCATAGTATTCCTCTCCTATTTGCTTGCTTGCGCTTGCTTGGACGGCTTGGGCTTGCTTAGATATTGCTTGCGGTTTGGATTGTGGTTCTGATTCTGCTTGCGACGTTGTACTAGCGGTGAAATTTGAGTCCTTGCGGATACCAAGATTGAAATACCTCATTGTGACGGGGACCGCTGCCTCAACCACAGCCGAGTACGCCGTTGACAGCTCAGCTTTCATTGCCCCTTGGGCGTCGGAATGGTGCGCGTGATGGCGGTTGCACGCCTAGCCATCCCGCGTTCTTTCACGAAGCTGAGATTCGTGACGACGACTCCTACCTAACGGCGCACGCACACCGCGGCAGAGCCCCACCC